>RHLO01000930.1:0-18616 GCA_003719415.1 Aspergillus olivimuriae
AGGGGTGTGGTTGAGGCGTTTGTTAGGAGGGCAGATGCGAGTGTTGTGAGGGTTTCGCTGGGAAAGAAGGGAAAGGATGGGATGGTGGTGGTGTTGGTTAAGGCGGGGATGGCTTTTGATGTCGTTTCTTCTTCGTCTTCTGGGCAGGGGGATGAGGTGCTCGAGTGGAGGGTTTCGTCGCGGGGAGCGGTGCTGGGACAGACGGTCACCAAGATGGAGAAGGGGGTGGTTGAATGTTTGAATTCGAGGCCGAGGAAGTGGGATCTGGCATACCTATTGGTAAGTTGTTGTCTTTCTTTGGGGAGACACAGGGAGTTGGGGAGAATGAAGCTGACGGGATGTGCATAGGATATGATATCCGCCTACGCCAACATCAAACAGACCCCCTGTGCGAAATGCAACAGAATGACCGATGACGCCGCCAATCTTCCCTTCATCCGTCAGCCTGCTGCCCCTCAAGGCGAGAATCAACCCCTTGCCTGGGTTGCATATCATCCTACATGTGTCTGAGACTGTCTGCCATACACGATATGCGATATATGAGTACATACTCTCCACCTAAGCCTCCCAACAAGCGACAGAAGACGACACACAGAGAAAGACAACGAGAGAAAGAACACTACCGACACGCCCCATACATAACATCATGCCAACACTCCGCCGGATACTCCACTCCATCACGATCCCAATACCTCACAGGCACCACATGTCCCTTCCGCCCACAATACTCAACCCGACTCCACGTCCCACAATCCGGAACCACATACTTTCTCGTCCGGAAGTCATATCGTGCCGACCCCGGCCGAGCAGAACACCCAATCTGTACCGACGACTTCTCCGAAGCCTTCCTCATCTTCCTCGCATCCTCACCAGTCCCAGTGCACGAGCACGAGCACGAACAGCGTGATCCTCCGTGTCGGTCTGCGTCTCGGTATCCACCACCATCTCGACGCTCATATCCCATCTGGTCCTCGCACCGGTCTTCATGTTGATAGTCGAAGCCCGCGTCAGAATCAGAATCAGAGTCAGAATCACGTCCACATCCATAACCACCTTCACCTTCATAGGCACCATCACAGTCATGATCCCGATGACCCCGACGCTGATACCGACCCTCCTCCCGCCGTCGACGTGAATCTTCCCGAGGCACAGACGGCCACCCCGACCAATTCACCCGATGTATCTTCCCCCCACCACGACCACCCACAACCCCAACATACATGTCCGGACCTTTATTCGTCAAAACATCCCTCAGACGCCCATACCGCGGCCAAAAAGACGGGGCATGGTGTCCGGGACGGGGGTCTTTGGGCCAGACCCAGGCGAGGCGACGGGTCATATCTGTTCCTTCCGTGGGCTTCTCCAATCAAATCGATATTCAGATCGAACCCTCTTTCAACAACAGTGGAAGAGAGAGAAAAGGAGATGTTTTCTTGCTGGATGAACCAGGGTGTGGGAATAGAATGGTGAAGCAAAAGTAAAAGTTTTAGGGAAAGTCGGATGAGGATGGCTCTTTTATACCTTACCTTCTCTTTCTTTCTGATGGGGATGATTCGCTTCGCATGGTTGAGACTGTTCGGGGCATGTTCTAGAGTATGTTCTAGTTCGACGGGTAGTGTCTTACAGCAATCAGGAATGCATTGTCAAACAGGTCTTTCTTTATGTCGACCGTGGGTGACAGCGTTTGCCATCCCATCCCTTAGAGCTAAGACAGACTGACCCACTCGCTCACTCAGTCCTTCAGGTGTCTTGGACTGAACGGGTAGATCAGCCTGCAGCTGCACGATGATGATGTACAAGGTTCATTATATTAGACCAGTCAATCAATCTATCGGTGTGACTCTGTTCCGCGCCGCTCATTACCCACACAGCCGGCAAACAAAAGTACAGGAGAAACAAGAACAACGTAAACAAAGAACAAGGAAATCACAGGAATAATATTCATGCCCGCCATATACGAAAAAAGTGTTTTCAACCGAACGCCGCCCTGAGATCCGCTTTTCATAACCGAAAAAATCGAAATCGAAATCGCTGACTCCATGCAACAATTTTCAATGCAAGTGTTGTTTGTATATGAATGTATGTGTGTTCGTCACCGGATGGAGGTGGGTGGTTGCATTACGTGGAGAAGACGCCCATGCCACCTGCGAACCAGGTGAAGGACGTCAAGGTGATGATGGCCATCCCCACGGCGAATTTCAGGGCCTGACGCTCGTATTCCGAGAGTGCACCACTGCAAGTAGCGCAGTAATATTCTGCAGAGGTCAGCGAAATGGACACGACAACCAGGAAGAGTCGATACATACCATTGAGAGGGGTGTACGACTGCGGGAGGTACATTCCAAAGTTGAATCCGATCTGCGAGCCCAGGTGGCCGGCTTCGGCAATATCTCCCATTTCCTTCTCGACATCGACGACGAAGAGGGTGTAGGTGGCCGTGAGCAAGGGGACAGTCGCGTTGGCCTGGTACTTCTCGGTATCCCAGACCACCCTACCGGTCTGCTGGACGCTCATGTTGCTCGAGAGGGTGTAGGTGGCGCTGTTGAGGCTGCAGGAAGCGAGGACATTCACGGCCGTGGGCGTCACGGAGAGGGAGGTATAGTTCCAGGAGAAGGTGACATCGTCGCCGATCTTGAAGTAGGTCGTGGCTCCGTTCGACGGGGTAAGCATGGAGATACCTCCAGCGGGCAGACGGGGGTCCACAGAAATCGAGGTCGTCTTGTCCTCCGACTTGGTCTTGGTGGCCTTGCCCGTCGCGGTGCCAGTCTTCGTGCCGGTCTGAGTGTCGGTCTGAGTGCCAGTCTTGGTGCCGGTGCTCTGGTTGTCCGTGGCTGTCGCGGACGCAGTATCGGTCTGTTTTGCGGTCTGACCCGTTGTCGCAGACGCGGCCGAGGTAGAGTCTTCCGTTGCAGTAGTGTCTAATCCAATTAGCGGAGCGTCTCATGGGAAAGGAGAATGGGAGAGAGGTGGCTCACCAGCTCTCGCGAGGAGACCACCGTGCACGCCGTTCGGCCACGGCCACGCGGAGACGGTCCCCAGCAGAAAGAGGAGGTATGCAATTGAAACGAAGGCGATGGATCGCATGGTGGATTATTCGACGAGGGTGTTTCGGCGATTCAAATTCACAAGCTCTGGCGGTGGATAGGCCGAAGCTGATCCGCGGTGATTCGACGAATGCGGTCACGGGATGGACAAGACGAATCCCAGCGATCAAGTGTGTGAGAGAAGAGTCGCGTATATTAGACAGCTACGATCACCGATGATTGTCGAGATGGTCGTCGGGAGCAGTCGTCGGTTGATGCGTAGGCCTGTGACAGGTGTCGATCGTCTGATGCTAGGGGGCCAACAGGGGGCGCTAAACGAGAGAATCCGGAGTAAACAAAGCGAGTGACAGGCGGTTGGTCGGGGACGAGGGGGCGACTGACAAGCCGCGCGACGAGGAGTGGAGGAAGTGGAGGAGAGGGAAACGACCGAGAGGCAAGCGATGGAGAGATGAAGAGCAGGAGAGGAAGCGAGCGAGAGAAAGCAAAAGGACAGAGAAAACCGTCTGTAGGCGGGATGGTCAGGGTCTAGCCTGATCGGGAGGGCCGTGTGAGACAGCGGACGCTATTTATATCCAGGGTCATCGATAGATTGCAAAGTATCTGGTGGCGGCCGGCTTTGTTGGGCACGTTGAATAGTTGTGTAGCTCTTGGTGGAAAGGGACTCTGTACAGGCAGTGTACTACAGCATCAGAGAATCAATCGTACTCGAGAGCAACAAGATGATCGCAATCAGCGAGAAAAGACGACCCAAAAAGACCCAAAAAAAAGATCTCCGCAAACAAACAGGGGCCCTGCGCTAGTCCGGATCGGGCAGTATTGCCAATAGTTCGTCACCTGACTTAGCAACCGTCTGACTCATCATGCACATCACCTTTTATACACGACTTACATCAGCACACTATGCGTTCCGCTGTTATACATCTCCTCAACGTCAACTATGGTAGATCGAATCTCATTGCTCATTACAAACTATATCCATGGGTAACATCTCAACCAGTGAGCGGGAGACCCAAAAACTCCCGGATTTTCCCATCCGCCAGTGTGCTTTTTCCCTTTTCCTCCCGATGAATCATCAGAGACTGGAAACCTGTGCAGGGAAAGTCTTCGACGTCATGGAACCGCATGGCCCGCCCATACTACCAGAGTCGGCCCGCGATGGCAAGTGGCAACCTCTTCCAGCCAGTCCCACGGTCTGGACCGAATCAATCACGAGAGATACTCCAATTGAAGCAGAACCTTGCCGCACTCGTCGGGGATGTTGTGTTCCCGGAAACGGTTCATGTAGAACAATTGGGGGGCATTGTGATTCCAATCACAAACTAATGCCAGCATGTTAGTGGCCAATCTTATCGACAAGGAGATCGATCGGAAGAAGAACGTACCCAACCAGCCGTCAAAGCCGATAGCCTCCGACCATTGCAGCCCGGTGCTGTTGACGAAGAACTCGTTCTCACCATATCCAGCGTTGATCCGGACTTCGTCCCAAGCTATCCATTGTGACCAGTCCCGTTAGTCAATGACATGATACATGATGCGGGTCTTCTGATCCAAAGATAGGGAAAGCTCACCTCCATAGTCGTTCGCAATCATAACCAATCCCCATGGGAAGGGGGTATCCAGCGAAAACTGCACCGAAGTGTCATTCATGAAGGCCGGACTGGCGGTATTCACGTCTTCCGTGAGCACGGCATCATTGAGTCCGGCGGAGATGTGATAGCCATAGACGTAGAGATTGTTGAATTCCGGCAAAGAGGCTCCGGATGTCTTCAGATAAAAGAGTTTCTGATCCTCGGCGCGCTTGATCGGATTCGCCGCAACGACCGAGAGCAGAGCGAGGGATGCGAGGAGATTCATAACGGTCGAAGCGGTAATAGAAGAAAAGAGAGATAGAATATAGCGAAGGAAGCAACCCGAAACAGACAGACAAACACTCGCAACAGACGGCAAAAGAATCAATGATTTCTTCACAAGAATCGTTTTAAGGGGCTGGCCAGCTTTATACCGGCCAGGCAAGGGCGGATGCGAGGAATCCCGGTGGCAAGACGACTGTCAAGAAACCTCCCTTGCTGGCCGATCTGGTGATTCATGGTTTGCATGCTTTGCCTGACTTTCAAAGCTGGAGCCAGAGAACTGGCCAATATTCTCGGGTATCTCCACCGATGAGAAGCCCTCCATCGCGGTCTGTTACTGGGTTGGGCAGCCTCAACCCCGGATACGCCCCGTTCCCACTCGATGGACCGACCAGCGCCGGGCGGTCAAATCCGACGGCCCTTGCCCGAGGAATGAAGGCTGGGAGGTGGAGGCAATATTTCCCAGAAGCAGACAGAACGGAGAATTAACTTCCCGCTCAACCCTAACCAGCAGAATTGCATTTTTTAGGTTTCGGACATCTGGTCGTGCGGTGGTTCCATGAATGCCGGACTTCTAGACTTTTCGAGAGCGTGTGCCACCTGGTGTGAACCCTCATCCGGCAATTCCTGTCAGCCAGGAACCTGACAAGTGGCAGAGGAACTATACAGAAGTTCCTCGCCAGGAACCTGCCGACTATTTGCCTCTGACTGGGTCAAGCACGCCACCGATCGGAGGAGTTTGATCGGACATTTATGGATGTGTGGAGGTTGACGGGACGAGATACGACTACACGCAGGGTGTAGCCACCGAGGCTTAGGTGTGTTCCCGAGTTCTTATCTTTGGAAATGAAGCAAGTGTACATAATTCGCATCGCTATTCATATTTTTCTCCCGTGTCCTATCATCAACAGACTTATAGATAGTTCTATCGAGGTCAGTCCACTTCTCTATCGCAAATTAGTAGCAGAGGGCAGTCGCCCAGACTATGTCAAAGGGGGCTCGGACTTGTCCAAGTCAAAGTTGCATGTATTCTTTCTTATGTACCGATAAATCATCACTCTCACCTTGCACTCCTGGAGTCGTTGTTTCGCTTCGGGGTTGTCGCTAAGGTGCCCACGAACATATGACAGTCAGCCTCAAAACCTGCAACGGGCAGAGATCGTCTATAACTATCACTTCAGGTTCCCACAGATGGACAAGACTTGCACCGACCTGTCCTTAGCCCAGCAAGCTCACTGCCATGCGCTTTCTTGGTGTCGAGCCTGCCATACACTGTTGAGGCAGACCATGCACACAGGACATCCTGGGAAGTCCCGCGCCTAGGCTTGATCCTGTGCATGCCCTTAAGCATGGTCCTCAAGTTCCTCCTCCTGATTGTCTACATCTTCCCATTCATCCTCGGGGTTACTGCGCAGGCCCCAGGCTAAAGCTTCCATTTCTTCTTCCTCGCCTTCCTCAAGCTCCCCAAATTCATCCCCGAGCATGCTGATCAATTGAAGTAGTCCCGCCTGGGAGCGCCAGATATCGCCCGGAGGCGCTGGTTGCTGGTCTGATTCCCACAGACCCCCATCTCTACCAGTGGGATCATGAGACCGGTTGGCGTACGAAGGCGAGGGAGATCTGTGAACAAGGTCGGGAGCTAGGCTGACAATGCGAATGGTTTTGACAGGGAAGATGCGCGTGGGGCCTTCGCGGGGGGCTGGGGGGATATCATCCGGGAAAGTCTGGCGCCAGCCGAGGGTCTGCAAGTTGCACATTAGCATTGATCTCAGTGGGCGTGGGAGTTGGGGAAGGGCGAAGTTGTGGGTTGTGTGAATGGACGACAGGACATACAGTATAGGTAGTGATGATCGCGTCATCGTATAGTCCCATGAAGCTGATCGGCACAGCCAGCTGTGGCGCAGAGCTAGTCAGGAGAGCGTAGGAGGCGCGGGTAGGATTCTTATCGTCTTGGATGCAATTGTTGTCATCTAGCGCAACGACGTAGATGCGATCCTTGATCTCGAACATGAGACGGTGATTTCGCACGGACAACCAACCACCCAAGTCGAAGGTGGAGCCGTCTGACTCGCATTCAATAAGGGCGCTGTGCGCTGCGAGACTCGCTTCATCATGCATGGCCTTGCGCCAGTCGGAACACACAAAGACCCGACCTGCGCGGGAGAAGCCGACGAACAAGTCTCCATGCATCATGCCTGCACCCCACTCATCCTCGCCATTTCGGACATGTTCAGGGTCAATAGGTGTGGGGAGCGGCCCCTCAGCCACCTCAATCGGTTCCAGACCGTCTTTGTGCGCTGGCCCCAAGGGGAACAGCCCGTGTGTTGGGCCCTGTCGTGCCGCACCTGCCAACACCGAGCTGGCGGTCGGAGTCCTCGTAGCGGACGGATGCCGAATGTGAAACTTTTTTGTACATTGCGACGGCTGCAGCCTGCCCAGAAAATGCCCCGACGCCTTCTCATAGATATAGTACCCCCGCGGGCCGATAGAATATATGACGGTGTCGGCACTTTGATCAAGATGGCCGATAGCGTCTTTCGCAATCGTCAAATGGGTTGTCAGTTTTGGCGGCCGCTGCGTCATATCATACACGAAGCCCTGTCCCTGACTGGAGACCACACAAAGCGTCCAATACGACAGCTGGAACCCTCTCGTCTGACAGTCATGATTCAAGACCGCAATGCGACGAAACTCCCCCCGTCTCGTACCTTCCAGCCCCGTCTGCCACACTTCCACAGCATCCCCCTCACGATCAAACACCGCCATCCCATCCTGATACTCCAGATGTGCATAAGGGCGGACAGAGTCGCCGGTGATCTGGTCCAGCGAAGAGGGAAGTCGCCACAGGATCCGGCCGGTGTCCATATCCGTCACGTTCAATCCACCCGAATGAGAGGTCGACACGAAGAACCGCCGCTTGAAGTCCGGACGGAACCGCCAAACGGAATCATTGCCGACTTGGAGGACTGACTCCCGGCTCACGGGGCGAGACTGCGCCCAATTGCGCGAGAGCAGCGTCTGACGCTTGCAGAGGTCCTTCCATGATTGTGTGCCTTCGAAGAGGTTGGAGAAGCTGGTGCTGTCAGAGAGAAAAGAGAAGTCGCGAGCTCCTCCCGGCGGTTGGGCGGTTTTGAACTCGGATGTATAGATGGCGTCTTGGTGCGTGACGTCGATAAATGTGTGCCAAGCCTGGGAGACTGCGGTCAGGGACGCCAGAGTGGAAATGGGGGCGAAGTCCAGGATGCGCAGGACGATCTCCGGAGGTAACAGGGTCAATGGGTCTGTCACAGGAAGGGTGTCGTTCATGATTGAAGGCACCTAGACAGGAATTAAAGGATGTTGATAGGAAAACTTGGAGGAGAAGAAGTTGTGGTCGTCTCATGCTTTACTTTTGGCTCCCCGCAATACTGCCGATTTCCACCGCCTGTCGTTTTTGGCCGATGGATCTATACTGGAGATGCAGAAGTAGAGCATTGATTAAGCATCGAATTGAGCGGTAACTATTTAAACTCATTTCCATTACGCCTTCCATTTGGGTATCCAACTATCCAGTTGACAAGTTAAATATACAGTATAGCCCATATCTTCGTAGAAAGCGCCAGTCACCAATCCATTTATCTCTTGGCATACTCCGGCTTCAGCGACCACTTGCCTCGTCCGTTTCGTCCCCCTTTCTGCAAAACAGCAATCGTCTTCAACATCTCTTTAAACTCCGCTGATCGCTGTGGAGTCGTGCAGTATCGGTTGAAATGGTCGATCAACATCTGCGTGAACACTGACCCGCCCTGTGCCGTGATGTAGTCCCGGATCATCGTGATGAAATCCACCCCGCTAGGACTACGACCAGGGGCAGGACTGTTACTGCCGCTGCGGGATGAGGGGGCATTTCGGGCAGACAGATTAGCCAGAATGCTGGCAGATGAGGGTCCAGCCCCTGCACGTCGTGCGGAGCTGCTGCTGCCGCCAAAGGGCGAACGAACGTCCTGCTCAGGTCGTCCAGCAACGCCAAACTGCCCAGTCCAGGTCGGGGTTCCGATTGGGACATTTCGCGCGGCTTCTCCAGCACGTCGGAGCTCCTCTGCTGCCTCGGCGGCAACGCGCCTCGCTTCGGCCTCAAGAATCTTGGGGTCAGCCCGGATGACACGTTTGCCGTTGACGATTTGGTCGTGTTCGACCGCGGAATGAACGCCGGACCGGGCGAAGATTCCTTGCATGATGCGGGATTCGGAGTTGGGCGCAGATCCAGAGTCTTGATCTTTGTCGCTGGCCTCTTTCTCCTCTTCGTGGAATTTCTCAATGGATGCAACGCCTTCTACCTTGTGGAGATCTGTCGCCTCATCCTGTTTGTTCTTGGGAGGGGGACGTCCTCGGCCAATACCCGTCCTGGCTCGTTGGGGCGTGTCGTTGTCTCCTCCATCTTTGTAAGTGACATCGGCATTGTTGAAAATTTTGCTGGTCTCGGTTGGGCCATGCTCATCATCTCCCAGTGAGAACAAGTCGTGTAAATCGCTCATCTGGAAGGTTTGGCGCTGCTTGGGGTCCCGCAGAATCTTGTTGGTGAGAAATTGTTTAAATACCTGCCGGTGATATATCTTCTCTTCGATGGTTCCAGCCGTCATAAGACGGTAAATGGTGACCTCCCGTTTCTGACCGAGTCGCCATGCTCGCTCCCTCGCTTGCATGTCAGTAGACGGATTCCAATCGGGATCATAGATAATGACGCGGTCAGCCCCCGTGAGGTTGACTCCCAGTCCGCCGACCTTGGTCGTAAGCAGAAACAAATGCACATCTGGGTTTTTATTGAATTCGTCGACCATTGCCTGTCGCTGAGCGATAGGCGTGGTCCCGTCCATGCGTCGATATTTGATGCCAGACAAAGAATTGACAAACTTTTGCAAAATATCCAACATGATGCGGTGCTGTGTGAAGAGCAACGTCTTGTGACCCGTATCTCTCCATAATTCCAACAGCGACTTGACAACCTGCATTTTGCCGGACTTCTCCGCAAGCCCGTAGCCGGATTTGTGGGCAGAAAACTTATGGCTTTGAAGGTCAGGATGGTTGCAGATCTTCCGCAGGATGTCAATGCCGTATAATGCCTGTCTCCGGCCGCGAAGAATGGACTGCATCTCCTCCGAGCCGAGAAAAGCTTTATATGACTGTCGTTGTAGGCGGGTCAGTTTACAGAAAAGGACCTGCTCACTCTTCTTCGGAAGATCCGCCGCCACATCGATTTTGAACCGCTGCAGAAGATACGGGCTGATCGCATCTTTCAGAGTTTCAGCACACTTAGCCGCCGTCTGAACCTGGAGATTCGAGGCATTGGCGTAGCCGCCCTGGCGAATTGGAAATTCAAACTGGTTGCGGAAGTTGACCAATGTTCCCAAACGCATCGGGAAGACGAAGTCGAACAGGGACCATAGTTCAGTGAGGTTGTTTTGCATCGGAGTGCCTGAGAGAATGATGCGGTGGGGAGTGCGTAGCTCTTTCGTGTGAATGGTGACAGCGGTATTTGGATTCCGGATCTTGTGACCCTCATCAAGGATGGCACACCCCCAGTCGACTGGAATCAGAAGCGATGCATAGCTCAGAAGCCCGGAATAAGTGGTGACCAGGACATGTCCCTCCTCCACCACCCGTTTCACCACTTTGCGTCCTGCTTTGAGACCACTGGAACTCGCACGGGAGTCCCATGTCTGAGACAGGATCGCATCTTCCCTTTGGCTCTCTCGGCCGATACTGACCATGCCACTCCCAGAGGAGTGTAGAATCGACACCCGAAATGGCGGCCACCACGTATGGAATTCTGTGACCCACTGTTTCATAACCGTCGCAGGACAGACGACGATCGCAGGTTTTGTCAGCTTCTTACTATAGTGGAGGCCCGCCAAAAAGGCAATGGCTTGGATCGTTTTCCCCAAGCCCATCTCATCTCCGATGATGCCTCCAACTTGTTGTTGCTGGAGCTCCCAGAGCCACTGGACACCAGTCTTTTGATAATCGAATAATAGCGGATGAATATCACCGGGTAGGCGGTAGCCATTGTCGTAGTCCACGTCAGGCACTGTCGGGTGAGGCATGAACCACTCGTCGGACTCATCCTGCATCGGGATATCCCTAGCAGCGTCGGTGTCCGATTCAGCGTTGTTAGCCCGACGTGCACGGTCCCGGGCAGCACTCCGACGGGCAACCCAACGTTGAAGTCTGTGTTGGTAGGACTTTTCGTTCCCATCATCAAGTCCACCAAAGTCTTCCACATCTTCCTCGGCACCCTTCTTTTGTTTTCGGGTAGTTGGCTGCGGTGACTTGGCCTCGGGAAAAAAGTCTTCTTCGTCCTCTGATTGCGATTCCTCGTCTTCAGACGCCACATAGCTTGCCGATTCATCGCCGGAAGATTTCTCGGGTGCACTTTCGACTGTATGTTCTATGTCGTCTGCGTCTCCAATAGCGTCCCGCTCCCGATAACCTTTTGCCAGCTTTCTCCGTTTGCTGGGCTGCTCGCTCTCGGCCATACTAGATTCCCCGGTTGTGTCCTCAAAATCGAATCCTGGGCGCACCAGGTTGCGGTGGGAGATCGCCGACCGATTCCTGATCTGCTCCAATGCTTCTTTCTCATCGCGTTCGTCTTCCGCATCGATCAGGGCATCATGCAAACTTGCGAGAGGGCCATCGTTTGGGCCCGAACCCATTTTCGAGAAAGGAGTGATTTTCCCCGTCCGAATGAGATAGTCCCGACGGGACTCATTGGGCAAGCGCCCCGTACCTGCGGGATGGCCACCAGCCTCTTGACCTTCGCGTCTCTCGTCAATGCGTTGTTGGATGTCTTTCAAGTCATTAGCCAGTGATTGGTTGCGGTCTTCCAGCCGTTTCAAATCATGCTCAATGCGAACCCTCGCCGACGTGCCGACGGGCTGCGACAGACGCTGGTGAAGCTTCAAAATTTGGAATTCCAGTTTTCTAACGGCGTCAGTGTGCGTAGAAGGATTGGCGGGATGGGAGACGTACTCTTTCTCAAGACGTGTCTTTTCTAGTCGCTTGTTGTCGCGCTCGTCGGCCTGCTCATTGAGGAGACGGTCTGCCTGTCGCAGTTGTCAGTTGTGTCTGGCTGTCCGAGTGGGAACTCCATACTTGACGGGTGATATCTCTTTCAAGGTCATCCTGATCACGAACAGCTGTTTGCAGCTGCTGCAGACGGCTTGCCTCATCTATACCGTATGTCGCGGGATCAGGAACCGCCTGACTGGCTGGCGATGTGGGACCCTTCTGCTCGGCGGACTCGGTTGGGTCTGTAGGGACGGCTGTACGTGCTTGCTCGCTGTCCATATTGATCAAATCCACTTTCGTTGGCACTCGGGGTTTCGAATCAATCTAAAGAAGGCCGAGAATCTCGATTCTCACACGATCTGGTGGACTATGTTGGTTGAGATTTGGCGCAGGCGGGATATGCGGCAGGATACCAGGGCGGGCGATCCTCGGTGGCGCAATGCTGATAGACGGGACAATGACGGTGGGACGTGTCTCAATGTTCCTGATGAGACTCCCTTGGGTGTGCGCCGTGGTATAATGGTCTCCCACCCTGGATTGCAACCCTCGATGGCCGGTGAGAACAGGAAGAAACGAGTGACTGGTCGGAGCGCGATGAAGTACAAGATCGACCAGACAGGCGGCGACGGGCTGACGACAGGCAGATCCGCCCATGGCCGGGCAGAAACTGGCCACCGCCGGATACACCGCCTGAAGTGGATGAGTCATGCATTGGATTCCGATCGTTGACACCTCAGGTCATCCACCGCCCCAGATTGGGCACAGATGCTCGTTAAGGTTGCGATGGTTAGGGTTCACAAGCGGCTGCATGTTTGTCCTTTTATTCTTGGGATGATTCGAATGGTTCGTTTGATACGTTTTCAGGGTGGGTGAGGGCTCGCTACTCTCTGTGTGGACCAACAGCCGAGCAAGAGGGTGTGACGGTCTAACCATGGAGGGAGCTGCAGTACCAGTACATGGCTCAGCCGATGGAGATATCCTGATATCTTCGGGGAATCTCTCCCACCAAGACGGTCTGATGGCAATCTCTCGCTCTCTCATGCCTTCCAAGGGTCACGTCAGTGCCTCTGACGCGGTCTTTTGTTCCCTGCCCCCTCGAGTGGCGGGTGGATCTGGCCTGCAGATCGTGAGGCTGGTCGGGTCAGGCAGAGAGATCCGAATCAGGATCAGGATCAGGATTTTTCGGGGAGTTGTCTTGGGGATGACATTTCCGATCGGGTTCTGAGTGAATTCCGACGAGATACCGTCAACGTGAGGTGAGACAAGGGGATGTCACCTGAAGCAGGTACATCATCATCCATCCACCGGTATAGTTCGCCATACATGCCGTAGTCGTCGTCGTAGTCATACCTGACATAATTAAGTCGTATGAGTATAGAGTGTCTCCGACATACGAGATCCAGGGTCTGTCTGTCCGATCAAATTGACATAGAATCACTGTCCCTTACTGCTCCCCCACAGCGCCATCAGTCGTGAGATCAGCGTTGGGAGGGAGTGGGCGTGTTTCCTCCCCAGCCCAGCGCGAGAACACACGACGACACGACCCTTCCTTTCCCCTCTTCCGTCGCTTGCACTCTCTTTCTCCTCTCCCTCACTCCTCTCTCCCTCTCGGTCTCTCTCGCCCTCCGACTGCTTCCTCACCACCCTCGTCTTCCCTTCTTCTCATTCCTCCCCCTCCCATCGTGCTCCCGGAATACCCTTTCGGTCAGGATTCCCCCGTTCCCCCCGGGGTTTCCAACAGCCGGCATCCCTTCGTTCGCGTGGTCATCAATTGCGACCGCCTCCACCTCGCCCTGGCATCGACTGCGACCTCACCTTTGTCGTCCGTCTCCGCCCGTCGTGTCTACCACCCGCCCGTCGTCTCTTCCCGCCTCGCTCGTCCGGATAATGAGGGGTCGCATCGCCAGGAATTAACTTCAATTCCTCCTATCGGTCATCTCGCACTGTCTCAGCCCTGCTCCCCCCCCCAATCCGCCACCCCTACGTGCGTCGACCGTCCCCACAACGTCTCTTTGCTCCCTCCTGGTCTGGTCGCGGTGCATGTGCGCTGTCGACTACCACCCTTCCCCGGACGACCGATCGATTTCTCCGACATCTGAGCAGTCTCGCCGATCGCAGAAGAGCTGGTCTGGTCGGAAACGATGGACCCCCAGTGGCAGTATCAGGACCCGGGGATGGCCCGTTCGGCGCAGTTCAACAATGGGTTGACCTCCAATCCCCAGCTGCCGGCCAAGTATGGAGGCCAGCCACCGCCAGCCCAGCCGCCCGTGGGATACACCTACGAGACCTTTCAAACCCCCGGGGTCGCCCCCAAACCGGCCTCCAAATCCGTCTCCATGGCCTCGTCGCCCGCCGCCACGCCACGTAGCCGCGATTATGTCACCGATACCGACACCACCATGGAGGACGCCGACCCCTACAACCGTCAGAAGTATTCCGCCCGGGCGACGCAGCACGCCCGGCCCTCGTCGCAGTATTTCCCCCAGGAGGAGTCCTCGGCCGCGCGACGCTACTCGCCCATGAACGCCCTGTCACCATCCATGCCGTTCAGTGCGAGTCCGGGCAAGCCTCATGCCTCCTACGCCTTTCCTCCAGGCCCCAATCAGGCCCGTCGCTCGCCCACCCGGGCGCCGAATTACTCGTCGCCGCCGCAGCCGTATCATTCCCCCCCTGGTGAGTTGACGTGATCCTGACTCTGCTGCTTCGGTATCGGGTCCCTCGTACTAACGGATGCCACGGAACAGCTGGTTCGCGACCTCCCAAACTTCCCCCATTACAGTCCAGTCCCGATCGCTTCTATCCTTCCGCAGGAGGACCGCAACTGAGTACGCCGTTCGCACCTGATGGGCGATCCCCGCCATCCGCCGCCATGGCCCAACAACCTGGCCGAGGACCCGTCCCCAAGTTCCAGGACGTCAAGTCCGTTCAGAAACTCCAGCCACGCATCAACGCGCAGCCTCCCTACCGACGCGCCATCCCGGAGGGTGGCTTCATCAGCGTGAGTGCTCAATCCCCGGCCGATCCGGCTGGATCCCTCGTCCTAACGCGTACAACAGCCGCTCCAAGCCTTGACCACCCACCTTCCCGCGACGTATCGGATATGCAATCCTGACTTCATCTACGAATCGTCGAGGAACCCGCGGCGCGTCCTCACCAAGCCGAGCAAGGGTGTGAAGAACGATGGCTACGATAACGAAGATAGCGATTATATTCTCTATGTCAACGATATACTGGGCAGCGAAGAAGCCGGTCACAAGTAAGTGGTTCAATGGCTGTGCGTCCAGCATGTCTTGGTGTTTTGCCTTCTAATCCTTTATAGAAACCGCTACCTCATTCTAGACGTGCTTGGGCAAGGAACCTTCGGGCAGGTGGTCAAATGCCAGAATTTAAAGACACAAGAAGTGGTGGCCGTCAAGGTTATCAAGAACAAGACGGCGTACTTCAACCAAAGCATGATGGAGGTATCGGTCTTGGATTTGGTATGCTCTCTTTACTTTCTATTGGTCGCACCCCTGCTGATGTGACCTCTCCCCACAGCTGAACAGCCGTTACGACAAGAGCGACGACCACCATCTGCTCCGGCTGAAAGACACCTTTATCCACAAACAGCATCTGTGCTTGGTTTTTGAGTTGCTCAGTGTCAACCTGTACGAGTTGATCAAGCAGAATCAATTCCGAGGCCTGAGCACGACACTCGTCCGGGTATTTGCTCAGCAGTTGCTGAATGCGCTGAGTCTCTTGAATAAGGCCCATCTGATTCACTGCGATCTCAAGCCTGAGAATATACTCTTGAAAAAGTAGGTCTCCCCTGCACCACTGGGAGGCGGGCGAACAATGCTAATGCTCGGCGTTTCGTAGCTTGGAGAGCCCCATTATCAAAGTCATCGACTTCGGATCTGCCTGTGATGAACGACAGACCGTCTACACCTATATACAGTCGCGGTTCTACCGTTCCCCAGAGGTCCTCCTCGGTCTACCGTACGTGTGAAGATGTAACCCCTTCCGGAGTTGTGCGCGCTGACTCCCCCATAGCTACTCGTCTGCGATCGACATGTGGTCGCTTGGGTGCATCGTCGTTGAATTGTTCTTGGGATTGCCCCTGTTCCCGGGGTCATCGGAATACAATCAAATCTGTCGCATCGTGGAGATGCTCGGTTTGCCCCCCACCTGGATGCTGGAAATGGGCAAGCAGTCGGGTGAATTCTTCGAGAAGACTCATGACGAATTCGGGAGGAAAACATACCGCCTCAAGAGCCTTGAGCAGTACTCTCGCGAGCACAATACCAAGGAACAGCCCAGCAAGAAGTACTTCCAAGCATCGACCTTGGAGGAAATCATCCGCAGCTACCCGATGCCTCGGAAACATATGAAGCAAGCCGAAATGGAAAGGGGTAAGTTTGCGACTGCTTCCGAGCTAGATCAAATCAACTAATAGGATCCAGAACTGAACAACAGAGTCGCTTTTATCGACTTCGTTCGAGGCTTGTTGACCATCAATCCGCTGGAGCGATGGTCCCCGCAACAAGCTAAGCTTCACCCCTTCATCACGCAGCAGAAGTTCACGGGGCCGTTCGTCCCACCCATGAATCTGAAATACTCGTCCCTCAACAAAACCATCCCGCCCGGAATCCAGCAACAGCAACAGGCCGAAGCCGCCAGCAAACAACGGGCGGCGCATGCGGCGCAGGCTCAGTCAGCCGCACAGACGGCGTACTCGCTCCAGATGAATCAGTTCCACCCGCCCGCGCATGCCGCTCAACCCCCTCCAATGTACAACGGCATGTATGGGGGTCATCAGCAGGGTGCGCCGCCACCATACCCCACGCAGCCACCGAATTACGGACATCAAATGAATCTCATGCCCGGTCAAATGCCGCAGGCCCAGTATGCGCCCTCCCAAAGCCTCTACGCCCAAGCCACCACCCGAGCTGGCCGACAACGCGCATCCACCATGGACCCGCAAGGCGGTGGAATTCCGCCTACGATCCAACGAGTTGCGAGCCACCTGGACCCCAATGCGCCCATCCGACTGCAGCCGAGCCCGGCGTATTACCCTCCCCCCGCCGATGGGTATGTTGATACTGGTGCTGGGAACCAGCGACGACGTGGAAGCCGTGCCACGGCCACCCGCAACCGGGACGTGATCCGAACCCTGGAGGATGGTGTTTTAGGAAGCGATGGTTTCATGGGCCACAACCAATGGCACTGAGTACCTGAGTCCGCAGCGATACCGTCAGAGAGTTTCATAGGCATTACCTGTCAGGCCACTCTCGGGGATCGCGCCCGATGAACCCGACCAGGAGCGCACTGCTACTCCATTCAGTGTCATTTCCTCTTTTTTCTTTCCATTTTGTATTCGAGACCTCGCTCAAATTCTCCCTACAGCGCCTTCTTGATCGCTTCCCATCGTCTTGGGTCGCTTGTTTCGATATCAGCAGGCGCCATTCATGGGTCAAGCCGACAACCGAAGTCCCTAGTATATGGCAGTCGGTCCGCGAATCATCTGCGTGGAGGCAAATCGATTGCACTTTGGGCTCTTTGGCGTTGTGACGAGTGTCTTGAACTACATGAAGAAAAAAAGATAGGGGAGTCTCGATCGTTGACGACCAGTATCCCCTTGGAGGACGGATATCTTCCAGCCTCCGTCTCCGCACACGGCCTGCGATCCATCTCTCCCCCCGCCTGCTTCCCCCATCGCGTCTTGGTATTCACGTGTGCGGCCATTCCGAAAGAGCCCGGAGTACTTGAAAAGATCGCGATTTCACGATGACTGTTCCCGCATATGCTATGATATTGAGTTTCTTCTATTTCGCATCCTTTCTTTCTGCGCTGGAAATGCCGATCCATTTCCCATTCATCATTTTCCTCGCTCCCATGTGACCTTACTTTCACCATGTTTAAGAGAAGCATGACTTTTTTCCCCTTTTCGAACTTGGATACTTTGATTCGGATACGATTTTCGGCTCGACAGAGCGTGGTTGGAAGTCCACGCCAGTTTAGTATTCTAGACATCACCGTGGGGGAGAGAACAGAGGCCCCGCGGATGTAGTAGATATTTCCATTTGTGCATAGTTTCGATGAATCCGTTGCAGCTATTGAATTCCTGGTGTAGGTCCCTCCAAGGGCAGACGAGATCAGACGAAGGTGATAATCATGGGCCATCTTCAGGCATCTTCCGGCAGCGAAACTACCCGATGCGGTTAGGCGCCCTCTCGCTTAAATTTCGTGTGTGACTCGCGCAGGCCAACTCTGCGGCTGCCGAACCCTCACAACGGAAATCTCTCTCAGCAGACCGACCGGTTCGCGACATCTTATCCCCGTTCACGACTGTGCGTCAACGCTGCCCGGCCGTTCCCCTGAGACCGCTCAGTTGACTTTTTTTGGCGACTTTTTTCGGGCCCCATTCGCAACCTACACCCACCCCCCTAAAAACAACCCCCCCACCCGCCAGCAACCATGTCGCGTTTCTTCTACGGTGGCGGTAGCGACAGCGATTCCAGCTCCGAGAGCGAGGAGGAACTCTACAGTGATCGCGAGGAGGAGGAGAAGTCCGAGGATGAGTCCAGCAGCGAGGCCGAGTCCACGGAGGAGGACTCCGACGACGAGGGCGCCGGTGAGACCGGTGCCTCTCGTTTCTTGAGAAATGCGTCGGAGAGTGAGGAAAGCGAGGATGAGGAG
>RHLO01000931.1:0-64495 GCA_003719415.1 Aspergillus olivimuriae
AGGAGGAGGAGGGAACTGGAGGGCAGGCCCGCACCCCCATGGAGCGACAGATTGCCTCGATCATCGGCCGTGTTCTGAACCTGCCAGAGCATCGTGTGAGGAGAGGCCGCTCTTTCGTCGGTCTTGGCGGTGATTCCATTACTGCGATGCAGGTCGCTGCTCGTTTGCGCCGCGAGGGCCTGGTTGTGCGCATCGAAGACATACTTCGAAGCCGGAAGATCTCGAACCTGGCCCTGATGGCTCACTCACGACGTGAGGCCACATCGCTGGCCACGACGGAGGTGGTCGGGGAACCTTTTGGCCTTTCACCGGTCCAGCAACTGTATTTCCGGATGACGGAGGGCCGGCTCCTGAGGATGCACCAGAGCTTCCTGCTGCGTCCGTCTCGTCCATTGGAAGTCAGCGTTGTATCGCAGGCGCTGGATGCGGTTGTCCGACAACATTCGATGCTACGTGCACGGTTTGAGCAAGACCAAGGAGAGTGGCATCAAACAGTCACCCACCAGATCGAGGCCTCGTACCGATGTGTGGCTTCAAAGGCAGTCGACCGGACTGGCGTTGCAGCTATCGTTGAAACCGCCCACAAAAGCCTCAACCCGCAGACCGGTCCGGTCATTGCAGCCACCTTGATTGACCTCGAAGATAGCCAGCTCCTGTTTTTGGCAGCTCATCACCTGGTCATAGACCTGGTCTCGTGGCGAGTAGTGCTTCGGGACCTCGAAGAGCTCCTCGTCTCTGGGTCATTGCAAGTCGACCGGCCCCTTTCGTTCCAGGCATGGCTGCGTCTGCAAGAAGAGTATGCCCGGCAGCATTTACATCTCGGGAAAGCAGATGCAGTCGCCGCTGTCAACATGATTGATTACTGGGGCTTGACCAGCAACGTCTACGGTGATGTGGTGCAGCGGTCCTTCGTGCTGGATGCGCAGACCACACAGCACCTGCTGGGAGACTGCAACCGGGCTCTCAACACCGAGCCCATCGATCTGTTCCTGGCCGCCGCCATCTTCAGCTTTTCGCAGGCGTTCGCCGACAGAGCCGCCCCGGCCTTCTTTAGCGAAGGACACGGTCGTGAATCCTGGGACGAAGCGGCCCTCAACCTGTCCGACACGGTGGGTTGGTTCACGACTCTCGCTCCGGTGCACGTTGGCTTGGACGAGATGCCTACCCTCGTCGAGGCGATCCGCCGCACCAAGGATCGTCGACGTGCATTGGCTGCAAACGGGTGGGAGTATTTCACTTCTCGATACCTCAACGACGAAGGCCGTGTTGCTGACCAGGACTACGGGCCCATGGAGCTGGTGTTCAACTACTTGGGTCAGTATCACCAACTGGAGCGAGACGACGCCCTCTTGCGCCAGGTGCCCCTCACGGCCGGGGAATACTCTGCGAACCTGGCGGAGGACCTGACGCGCTGGGCCATTCATGAAGTCACCTTGGTCATTGAACAGGGCCGTGCTCGGGTCGACTTTATGTACAACCGGCACGGGAAACGGCAGGATCAGTTTGAGTCTTGGGTCCGCCATTATCAACGGTGTCTGGAGAATGCCGCCCAGGAATTGCCTCTGCGTGCACAAGAGCCGACCCTGAGCGACTTTCCACTCCTGCCGACCTCGTATGCCGGAATCGATCGCCTTCTTCGCCATCGTCTTCCGGCACTGGGCTTGTCAAGCCTTGAAGACGTCGAAGCCGTCTATCTATGCTCGCCCATGCAGGACGGTCTGTTGGTGAGCCAGAGCAAGAACCCAGACACGTACAAGATCCGCTTTGATTTTACGGTCGTGCCTACGTCAGATGTAGACACCAACAGCCTGGTCCAAGCCTGGCAGTCGGTGGTGGATAGACATCCTATTCTGCGCACCGTGTTTGTAGAGTCCGTGGCTGAACAAGGTGTCTTTGATCAGATTGTCTTGCGCCGTCTCACCGCACCGGTCACCGTCAACGGCCGCAACGCCAACTTGGAAGATAGCGTCCGTGTAATGCATCATCTTTCCATCAGAGAGACACCAAAGGGATACCTTGATTGCAGCCTCAACATATCCCATGCGATGGTTGACGCCTTGTCTTTCCGTCTGATCCTGCGAGATCTTGTTCAGTTGTACGATGGCGCTGTGCTCGAGAAGGGACCGTCGTATGGCGACTACATCTCTTATCTTTCCAATCAATCCCAGGAGAAGGCCCTCAAGTTTTGGACAGAGTATCTCGAGGGTATTGAGCCGTGCTACTTCCCGTCATTGAACAAAATCGATCAGACCAAGCACCTCAATTCCATTCCGGTCGATTTGAGCAATGTTCCTGAACAGGCCCTGCAGGAATTTTGCCGACAGCACAACGCTACGCTGGCCAACGTTCTGCAGGTTGTATGGGGCCTGGTCCTTCGTGCGTACACCGGCACCGACCGGGTTGCGTTCGGATACCTGGTGTCCGGCCGTGATATCCCCGTGGAGCGCGTCGAAGAAATTGCTGGACCACTCATCAACATGCTGGTCTGTCAACTGGACGTTGTTTCTGAGGCTTCGGTCGTGGACCTGGTGCAAAACGCTCAAGAGGCCTATCTTGGCGGGATCAAACACCATCACTGTTCGTTGGCGAGCATCCAGCATGCCCTGAAGCTATCGGGCCGCCACCTGTTCAACAGCGTCATGTCCATGCAACCTGAGGACGAGCAGAACCTGGTCGGCCAATCCATCGCTATCCAGGATATTGGTGGCTATGATCCGACTGAATACGATATCACCGTGAATGTCCAGGTGCCGGTCGGCCGCGCTCAGCTTCCCAGCGTGTACCTTGGTTACTGGACCTCGATTTTGGATCCACAACAGGCCGAGAATGTCTCGCACACATTCAGTCACGTTATGCAGCAGCTCGTTACCAAGGAAAACTCTCTGGTTGGCACAATGGATCTTCTCAGCGAGCGTGACCGCATTCAGATTCAAACCTGGAACGCCACAATGCCATCGCCAGCCACGGAGACGATCCATGAGCTCATTGAGCAGCAGAGTCAGGCGAATCCTGACCGTCCAGCCGTCGAGGGCAGGGACGGCAGGTTGTCGTACAGCGAGCTGAATACGCTCTCCAGTCGACTGGCCGCCAGACTGATTGAGCACGGGGTTGGCGTCGAGTCCAAGATCGCCCTGTGCTTTGAAAAGTCCGTCTATACCGTGATCTCGATGCTCGCTGTCCTAAAGGCGGGCGCTTCCTTTGCATTGCTTGACCGTGACCACCCCATAGAGCGACTTCGCTCGATCATTGGCGATCTGGAGGCCGACGTGCTTCTTGCGTCTCCAGCACTCGGAGAGTTAGGCCAAAAGTTAGCGCCGCACGTTGTCATTGTCGGACCATCTTCGCCGTGCTTGCACCAAACAACTCCCGTCACGATTTTCCCCAAGGTATCTGCCAGCAACCTGGCGTATGTGATTTTCACTTCGGGTACCACGGGAAAGCCCAAGGGAACCATGATCGAGCATGGTGCATATATTGCCAACATGCGCACCTATACAGAGCGGCTGCGGATGGACTCGTCCAGCCGTGTGCTGCAGTTTGCATCGTATACCTTTGATGCCTCCATCCTGGAGATCCTCACGACCTTGCTGGTCGGGGGCTGTGTCTGCATCCCCGACGAGAAATCTCGCCTGCATGACATCGCCGGCTTTATTCAGGAGTCCCAGGCAAACTGGGCGCTGTTGACGCCCTCTTTTGCCCGAACAATCGAGCCGACAAGGGTCCCAAGCCTCAAGGTCCTGGCTTTGGGTGGAGAGGCGATGACGGAGGCTCACATTGCCACATGGTCCCAGGCCGTTACCCTGATCAACGCCTACGGCCCTAGCGAGACCGCCGTCATTGGTGCCGTCAACCCTGGCGTCACTTGCGCATCCGACATTGGAAAGGCATCTGGGGGTTTGGGCTGGATTGTGCACCCGCAGGCTCATGACCAGTTGGTCCCAATTGGAGCCGTTGGATAGCTTGTCATTGAAGGTCCATCCGTTGCCCGAGGATATTTGAAGGAGCCCGCAAAGACGGAGGCCTCGTTCCTTAGGGCGCCCAAGTGGGCGTCATCCACTGCCAGTCGCGCTTATAAGACAGGCGACTTGGTAAGCTACACGCGCGACGGGTCCTTCACATTCATAGGCCGTAAAGATGCACAGGTGAAGCTGCATGGTCAACGCATAGAGCTTGGCGAAATCGAACATCATTTGTCGCAAGATGACCGGATCCTCCACGCTGTCGTCATCCTGCACACTCCAGCCTCAGCAAAGGAGCGCTTGACAGCTGTCCTGACGCTTCGGGGACTCAGCAGCGGCAAGAGCGTCTCCCAAGGGCTCGAGTCCATCGCCCATGCCAAACGCGACGCGGCATCGAGTGCTATGGCAGCGATATCCCACTCCATTGCCGAGCATGTTCCCGGGTATATGATCCCCAGCAATTGGCTCGTTGTCGAGGCGATGCCGTTGAACAAGGCCGGCAAGCTGGATCGAAATGTCGTCGCCCGCTGGGTCAACACGATGGGGACAGACGAACTCAAGGGCGCCTTGCTCACAGAGAAAGTGGACGCGGACTCTGGACCAGCGACTGACATGGACCGGGTGCTGAGACGATTGTCTGCGCGTGTCCTGAACTGTCTGGAAGAGGAGGTGCTTCTCAACCGGTCCTTTGTTGGTCTCGGAGGAGACTCGATCGCTGCCATGCAGCTCTCTGCCAGCTGTCGAACGGAGGATATCCATCTCCGCGTTCAGGATATCTTGCAAAGCAAATCCCTCTCGCAGGTTGCTCGAGCAATGCGCCGCGAGAATGCCGTTCTGGCCGTGGCTGGACGGGACGATTTGAACCAGCAATTTGGTTTGACCCCGATTCAACAGTTCTTCTTTGAATTGACGCAGGGATATCCGGTTCGGTTCAACCAGAGCTTCCTGCTGCAGCTGAATCGCAAAATAAGGGCCTCTGCCCTCGAGAAAGCGGTGCAGATGATCGTCCGGGAGCATTCAATGTTGCACGCTCGTTTCCAGAGAACAGACAATGGCAGCTGGGCGCAGTATATCACCGACGACCTTGAGAACTCGTATTCCGTGCAAAGCCATGAAGTCTCCTCGCTTTCTGAAGTGCAGGCAATGACCGTGGAAGCAACGAAGCAGCTCGATATTGAACAAGGCCCGCTGTTCGCTGCACACCTGTTCCACACCAGCGAGGGAGAGCAATTCCTCTACCTGGTTGCGCATCACTTGGTTATTGATCTGGTGTCCTGGCGGATTATCTTGGCCGCCTTGGAACAGATCTTGCAGGGAAGCGACGAGACAACCATCACCAGGCAGTCAACTTCCTTCCAGGCATGGGCTCGCATGCAAGCCGACTATGTCCAGCAAGAGAACTGGGACGAGCCCGAGGTCTTGCCGTACGATATTCCAGTCTCCGACTTGCGCTACTGGGGCACCGTACCCGGGGACAACACATACGGTAATGTCGCGAGAGAGAGCTTCACCTTGGATGCAGACATTTCCACCGTGCTGCTGGGAGCCGCCAACACACCTTTCCGCACCGAGACAGCTGATATCTGTATTGCTGCCCTTCTCGAAGCGTTCACCCAGGTCTTCAGCGATAGAAAGACGCCTGCAGTGTTTGGTGAGGCCCATGGTCGTGAGCCATGGCATGACAGCCTGGATCTTTCGAGCACCGTCGGCTGGTTTACGACCATTAGCCCAGTCTCTTTATCTGGCGCCGATGCTGTGAACACCCCGTTCGAACAGAAGCTCCGCACGATCAAGGATCGACGACGCCAGCTCCCCAAGCAGGGCTGGCAGTTCTTCAGCTGGCGCTATCTGACTGAAAACGGACGAAAGTCCCGTGCAGCTGCGTGCCCGGTAGAGCTGGTCTTCAACTATATGGGCAAGTTCCAGCAGCTTGAGCGGCCTGATACTCTTTTCCAACACTGCCCCCGAGGCTTTGAAGACGAAATGGCAGACGTTGATCCGACCTTGTCCCGGGTGGCACTGTTCGACGTCTCTGCTGTGGTTGACGGTGATTGTCTCCGGTTCAACTTTGTCTACAGCCGGAATTTACAACACCAGAGGCGTATTCAAGCTTGGCTCAAGGCATTCGAGTCCACTCTTCGTGGCCATGCTGTCACTCTGTCAACGTTGCCGGAGGAAGCCACGTTGTCTGACTTCCCACTTGTCCAGTCTAGCTACGGATGGCTGGATACTGCCATGCAGCGGTTGGGAGGGTTTAATCTTGTCGAGGCCCTCTATCCGTGCTCGCCGATTCAGTTAGGGATCTTGCTCAGCCAGGAGACAAATCCCTCTACCTACCTGGTGCAGTTCGTCTTTGAGACCAAGTGGGCACATGGGAAGTTCATTTCCCCGGCGTCACTCTTGTCGGCTTGGGAAGCCGTTGTGCGTCGGCATCCCATGCTGCGGACGGTGTTTTTGGACAAGGACGGATCCTTTGTTCAGGCCGTCCTCAAGGAAACCGATGTGAGCACGGATTTTCTTGCGGTCAAGGGTCCGGCCCAGTTGAACGAGGCTCTCCAAGGCTCTCAATTCAGCCTGGAGCCTCTGCGTCCGCCCCACCGGTTCACAGTCATCGTAACCATGACGAACCAGCTCTTTTGGAAGCTGGAGGTCAGCCATGCAATCATGGATGCTGCTTCGCTGCGGCTGGTGCTTCGCGACCTGGCCAACGCGGTGGATGGACGCCTGATTCCCCAGCGCGAAGAGAATTACGGCGACTACATTCGGTATATCCAGACCCACCCTGCAGCCAACGCGATCGACTACTGGAAGGAGTACTTGGGCGGGATAGAGCCCTGCTGTCTCCGCGGGTGCTCCACTGCCTCAACCGAGCAGAGACGTCTGGCGCATGTCGACGTGACAATCCCCCCAGAGCTCACAGAGCGACTGGCCCAGTTCAGCCGGGACCACGCGGTGACCGCTGCCAATATCTTCCAGACCGCGTGGGCCGTGGTGTTAAAGCACTTTGGTGGCAGTGATGATGTTTGCTATGGATATCTCGTCTCCGGCCGTGATATCGCCCTGGATGGCGTCAACGAAATCGTGGGACCTTTTATCAACTTGTTGATCCATCGGTCACAGATCGATGATACAGTGGGTATCGTAGATGCCGTGCAGCGCACACGGCAGGATTATCTGTCCTCCCTTGCACACCAGCACTGCTCGCTGGCGGAGATCCAGCATGCGCTGAATCTGCGCGGGCGACCGTTGTTCAACACCCTGCTCTCGACACAACCGGTCGACAAGGCGCCGTCCAGCACGCAGGATACAAGCTTCACGAGTGTCAGCAGTCACGACCCGACTGACTACGACATGGCCATCAACATCCAGACCGCAGGTCAAGATATCGTCGGAGCCGATCTGGGCTACTGGACCGATGTCTTTAGCGAGTGGCAGGTGCGACAGATCTCTCGCACGTTGATTTCGATCCTGCACAACTTGCCTGCTTCCACCTCGACGTCCACCTTTGGTGATCTGGATCTCGTCAGTCGCGATGATGTGAAACAACTAGAGCAATGGAACTCGGCAGTGGCCGCCCCCCCCGTGGATCGCTGCATCCATCACCTCATCTCCGAACGGGCCCAGAGTACACCCAACAAGGAGGCAGTCTACTCATTCAATGGGGTGCGCTGGACGTATGCCGAGCTGGATGACCTGTCTACTCGCCTTGCGGGCCAGTTGCAAACCCTAGCATTACCGCCGGGTGCTGTTGTGCCACTTTGCTTTGAGAAATCCGAGTTGATGGTCTTGTCTATGCTCGCGGTTCTCAAAGCAGGCTACGCCTTCACTCCCTTTGATGCCAATTATCCCCTCGAGCGGCTGAATGCAATTGTGGAGGATACAGAGGCCCGAGTGATCCTTGCCTCTCTCAGCCGTCGTCCCCTGTGCGAGGCGATTGTGGGCAATGTAGTCACGGTCAGCATCGACCGCGTCAAGCAACTACCCTTGTGCCGTCTTGCCCACTCGGTAGCCACACATGACCTTGCATATGTGATCTTCACCTCGGGAACTACTGGCCGAGCCAAGGGCATTCTGATCGAGCACGGCGCCTACACTCATAGCGCCATTCACCATGGGAGGGGGCTACACATCACCCCAGATAGCCGTGTATTGCAGTTCGCCTCCTACACGTTTGACGCCAGTGTGATGGAGATTCTAACCACACTGATAATCGGCGGATGCGTGTGTGTCCCTGAGCATCAGACTGAAGGGATACCCGCATTCATCGCCTCATCTCGGGCTAACTGGCTCTTCTCCACCCCGTCCGTGGTCTCAACGCTCAGCCCGGACGACATCCCCAGCATAGAGACCCTAGTGGTCGGTGGTGAGGCCATTCCGCAGTGGCAGGTGCATACGTGGGCCAGCAGAGTGCGCCTCATCTTTGCATATGGGCCGACGGAGAATTCTGCGATTACATCCGCGCATGGCCCAGCCACAGAGGCCTCGTTCTCGTCCAGCATCGGCTTTGCAATGGGGTGTCAGATATGGCTGGTCCATCCCCAGGATCATGACAGACTTGCGGTGATTGGAGGGGTCGGAGAGCTTGTGATTGAGGGCGTGGCTCTGGCTCGGGAATATCTCAAGAACCCCGAGAAGACGGAGGCATCATTTATCGTCGATCCGGCGTGGTCCAAGAAGCACCTGAGCCCCTCCACTCGCCCACGACGCATGTACAAGTCTGGTGACTTGGTGCGCTACCTGGCCGATGGTTCGATGGAGTTCCTCGGCCGCAAGGACACGCAAGTCAAACTCCACGGACAGCGGCTTGAGCTGGCTGAGATCGAGCATCACTTGTCCGCCAGTAAACTGGTACAGAACGCCATGGCCTTTATTCCGAATGCTGGGCCCTGCAAAGGCGGTTTAACCGCAGTGGTCTCGCTGAACAACCGGCAACCTGCACAGTCCGCTGGCATGAGCTTGGTCAGGCATATGAGCCGGGACGGAGCATCAGCGCTGACAACACCCATTCAAGATGACCTGAGCGCAAAAGTTCCCGGTTACATGGTCCCCTCGCTCTGGCTCGTGGTAGACCAAATGCCGCTGAGCACATCTGGCAAGTTGGATCGAACTCTGATCAAACGATGGGTGGAAGCGCTGGATGACCAGGAGTATCGCCGATGGGTTGGTGGCAGCGAAGACTCAATTGCTCTACCCCAGACCGCGGTCGAAAGGGTGATCCAGGCCGCCGTGGCTGATGTTCTCAACTTGAAACTAAGCGATGTCTCGATGAATCATTCTTTCCTCAGTCTCGGTGGTGACTCCATTACCAGCATGCAGCTCGCATCGCGCTGTCGAGCCAAGGGGGTAGTCCTGCGCGTCCGGGATATCATGAAGAGCAAGAGCCTGATGGAGATTGCGCCGAGAGAAGAAGTGACTCTGGAAGAAAGTAAAGCAGGGGAAGGAAAGCAGGAGCAATTCCCCTTGTCTCCCATTCAGACCATGTTCTTCAACGTGACCCAGAATAAACCCGCTCGCCTGAACCAGAGCATCTTCCTGCGCTTGAGCAGGACCATTGATCACCATGATCTGACCAGGGCCTTGGAGTCAATTGTTCACAATCACGCGATGCTTCGTGCGCGCTTCACTCAGGCACCTGATGGCTCGTGGCAACAGTATATCAGTGCTTCCAAAGACGGTGCTGTTGCACTCCATCACCATGACTGGGTTCAGTCCGACGAGATGGTCGCCGCAGTCAACAAGAGCCAATTGAGCATGAATGTTGTCGAGGGCCCGGTCTTCCGGTGCGACAGCTTCACTACCACCAGTGGAGAACAAATGTTGTTCCTTGTGGCGCACCACCTGGTCATTGATCTGGTGTCGTGGAGAGTCGTGTTGCAAGACTTGGAAGAGCTGCTGTTGTCTCCCACGCCATCGACCGCCCATCTCAACACGATGACCTTTCAAGAATGGCTTCGACTGCAGGCCGAGTTTGTCCAAGCCAATAGCAGCTCTATTCTCCCCAAGGACCTGCCCTTTGAGGTGCCAACCGATCGGAACTTGTTCGAATACTGGAGCATGGTAGACCAGCCCAATGTGTACGGGGACAACGTCTGTGAATCATTCCAGCTGCCTGCCAGCGTCACGTCGCTGCTATTGTCCAACCAAGTCCACCGTGTTTTCCGTACGCAACTAACAGATCTGCTTCTGGGCGCATTGTTGTGGTCCTTTGCACAGGTCTTCAACGACCGGGAACTGCCCATCATCTTCACCGAGGGCCACGGTCGAGAACCTTGGAACGATGAAATTGACTTGTCTCGCACCGTGGGATGGTTTACCACCGTGATGCCCATCTACCTGGGCAATGAGACGGACAGTCTGATGCGCGCGATCTCGCAGGTCAAGGACTGTCGGTGCCGAACTCCCAACAACGGCTGGAACTATTTCGCCAGTCGCTTCCTCTCTCCGCAAGGAAGAGAACGATTCGCGCATCACTGGCCCATGGAGATCCTCTTCAACTACCTGGGAATACAGCAACAGCTGGAGAAAGCCAACGGCCTCTTCCATCCCGCTCCCCGGACAGAGGGGATGGTTTACGACGTGGGCGAGGAAGTCCCCCGCCAGGCACTATTTGAGATTTCTGCTCAAATCGACCAGGGTTTGGCCGGGTTCAAGCTCAATTTCAGTCGGAGAATGGCACACAGGGGAAAGATTAGTAGCTGGATCCAGAATTATAAGAATGCCCTCGCCAAGGCGGCGCACCGATTATCTGAGATGGTGCCCCAGCCAACTCTGACAGACTTTCCCTTGCTGAGTTGGTCTAGTTCGGGCTTGGATATCCTTGTTGAACAGCGTCTGCCACAGATTGGGGTCACCAGTTTTGACGAGTTAGAGGACATCTATCCGGTCTCGCCTATGCAGCAGGGCCTTCTCCTCACCCAAAGCCGTGGTGAAGGGGCTTACAAGGTGCAATACGTCTTCGAGGTTGCCGGCCATGGGCAACAACTGGTGGACGGAAACCGTCTTTTGAGTGCTTGGGAGGTCCTTGTCTCCCGACATCCAATGCTCCGCACTGTCTTCATGGAGAGTGTCTCGGAGAATGGGGTCTACGACCAAGCTGTGCTCAAGCAGCCTCGAACCCTCACGACATTGCTGGATGCCCCGAGCGAGCCAGAAGCCCTTGAGCTGCTGCACGCTCTTCCGCTCTTGGACTATGGGGACCCGACCCAGCCGCCTCACCAACTGGCCGTCTGCCGCGTTCAAAACGGTAGCAATAAGCTCATCGGCAGACTTGAGGCCAACCACGCAATCATTGACGCTGCATCGCTAGGGGTATTGCTTCGGGATTGGGATCTCGCCTACAACGGCCAACTCGCGGGAATGGGTCCTCTCTACAGCTCGTACATCGCGCACGTCCAGTCCAAGCCGGAAGAGGTCGCCTACGGCTACTGGAAAGAATACTTGGACAATGTCGAGCCATGTCTCTTCCCAGTTGCGCGCGCAGATGGCAACACTGAACGGAAATTGGAACACGTCAAGATTGATCTGTCCAACGCTGGACGCCGACTTCCCGCCTTTTGCGAAAAATACGAGGTGTCGGTTGCCAATGTCTTCCAGCTTGTCTGGGGCATGGTGCTGCGGTGCTACACCGGATCTGAGGACGTTTGTTTCGGCTACCTCACTTCAGGCCGCGACGTGCCCATCGAAGGCGTCGAGGACATGGTCGGGCCTTTGATCAATATGTTAGTTTGCCGCATGAAGGAAGCAGGAGGACGGCGCGGTTGCGACCTCGCCCAAACCCTGCAGTCGGACTACATGGCAGCACTGGAGTATCAGCATTGCTCCCTCGCTGAGATCCAGCACGCTCGGGGCCTTGCAGGGGGTTCTCTCTTTAACTCGGTCATGACGATCCAACGTAGCTCACAGCACCAGCCTAAGTCGCGCCGCGCATCTGGAATCTCATTCTGCACCCTCACTGGCCATGATCCATCCGAATACGACTTGACAATCGGTGGTGTCGCGTCCGAAACGGCTCCTGAGGCCACTCTCGGATACTGGAGCACTGCGCTATCCAAGTGGCAGGCGACCAACATTGCGGCCACGTTCGCGACACTGTTCCACTCCCTCCTGGAGAGTCCGGAGCAGGAGCTCAGGAGCTTAGATGCTGTCAACGCGCAGGGGATGTTGCAGCTGGACAAATGGAACGGTAGCATGACTCCCCCGGCCAAAATCGACCGTTGTATGCATGAGGTCTTTGAGGAGCAGGCTGTCCGACAAGGAAACCGCCCTGCAATCTGCGGGTGGGATGCCAGCTTTACATACCAAGAACTTGATCATGTCTCGACTCGGCTGGCCCACCACCTGGTCTCCCTGGGAGTCCACGCAGAGACCATGGTCCCCCTTTGCATGGAGAAATCGGCGTGGAGCCTTGTTGCGATGCTCGCAATCATGAAAGCAGGTGGTGCCTTTGTCCCGCTGGACCCTTCCCATCCGCTACAGCGCCGCCGTGGCATTGTCGAGCAACTCCATTCGGACGTCGTGGTTGTCTCGTCTGAAACCAGAGACACCTGCGGCTTGGGAGACGGCCAGACCGTGGTCGAAGTGTCTCCTGCGCTGATCGCAAGCCTACCCTCGCCTCTGCCCCGGCTCACCGGCCGCGTGCATGGTGGCAACAGTATGTACCTCATCTTCACGTCCGGAAGTACAGGCAAGCCCAAGGGAGTGGTGATTGAGCATGCGGCCGCCTGCACCAGTACAGCCAACCATGGAAAAGTGATGGGATTTGCACCAGACACCCGCGCATTGCAATTTTCCTCATACGCGTTTGATGCTGTAATTGTCGAGGTTTTTACAACTTTTGTCTTTGGCGGGTGTGTTTGTGTACCCTCGGACGATCAACGCATGGGGGGAGAGATTATGAAAGTGATCAATGAGATGGAGGTCAATTGGGTCTGTGTCTCGCCATCGTTCGTCACCACACTAAACCCAGATGATGTACCTGGGTTGAGGACCCTGGTTCTCGGGGGGGAGGCGATTCGCAAAGAGAACATCGAGGCTTGGGGAGGACGAGTGGAACTGGTGGATGGTTATGGACCAACCGAGACTTGCGTCTTCTGCTTGTCTCGCACAATCACATCCAACCAAGAGGGAGCCGAAGGGGTCGGACGTGCAGTCAGTTCCCTCTCGTGGGTTGTGGACTCAGGCAACCCTGATCGTTTGGCCCCGGTTGGCGCAGTAGGCGAGCTGCTCGTCGAAGGCCACTCGCTGGCACGCGGATACCTCAACGATGCGACCAAGACCGACGCCGCCTTCATCTGGGACCCCCAGTGGTCCAGATCCCAGCGCCGTGGGAGCGGCCGCCGCATGTACAAGACAGGCGACCTGGTTCAATATCAGGAGGACGGGACGCTCAACTATATTGGCCGCAAAGATAACCAGGTCAAGCTTCGAGGCCAGCGGCTGGAGCTGGGCGAGATTGAACATCATTTGACCCTGCACTCTCTGGTACGGGATAGCCTGGTCCTGATGATCCAGGCTGGTCTGTGTAAGGGTCGCGTCGTCGCCATAATTTCCCTCGAGACCTCGAAACCTCGATCAAAGACGTCGAGCCTGGACATCGAATTGGCGCTGCAGGAGGGCGTCTGGCTGCAGGTGTCTAAGGTCAGAGACCATCTGTCAAATGAGCTGCCATCGTACATGGTTCCCACTCTGTGGATTGTGGTCCAGAGCATTCCTCTCAACACTTCGGGCAAGCTTGATCGCCAGCGGGTCAAGGCCTTCGTCGAGAACATCCCTCAGGAGATATTCGATAAGCTGGTGCGGGCAAACGAGCACGCTACCGGAACAGCACTCCCTGCTACCGCCAACGAGCGCCGCATGCAGGAAATTGTGGCCCGTGTGTTGGGCCTGAAGGCCGAGGAGACCTCGTTGAGCCGGTCCTTTGTCGGCCTTGGAGGAGACTCCATCACGGCGATGCAGGTCGTCAGCCAAGCCAGACGCCAAGGTTATTCGATACGGGTGCCAGAGATCCTTCAGAGTAAGAGTCTCGCCCAGCTGGCCCTGTCTGTCCGGTCATCTCGCCCGTCTTCGAGGATTCCTCCGGAGAAACCGGGACAAGAGTTTGCTTTGTCCCCAGTCCAGCAATTCTACATGGATCTCTGCAATCAACGACCGACTATCTCCAACCAGAGCTTCTTCCTACGCCTGACCCAGCCTACACATGCACAGGATGTGGCTCAGGCGGTTGATGCTCTCGTACGACAGCATTCTATGCTTCGGGCACGATTCAAGAGGCGAGATCCAGGAGCCGACTGGGTGCAGGTCATCACCAACGACATCTCGGGCTCATATCAGTTCCGAACACATCATTCGGCGGATCGTACGCAAGTTGCATCCGTTATGACTGACAGTGCCGCCCGGCTGGATGTGGAACATGGTCCCCTCCTCAGTGTTGATCTGCTGGATGTGGACAGCGAAGGCCAGCTTCTTTTCATGGTCGCCCACCACCTCGTGGTTGACATGGTATCCTGGCGAGTATTGCTGCAGGATCTGGAAGACATTCTCCTTGGGGCAAAACTGACTGATGAACCTGCCATTTCCTTTCAGTCCTGGACTGCGGTGCAGGCTGCACAGGCCCAAACAATCAAGGTTGCGAAGGCTCTACCGTATCACGTTGAACTGCCACCGGACATGGCATACTGGGGAATGGAGGGCTCGCCCAATATCTATTCGGACGCCACATTGACCAGCTTCAGTCTCGAATTGGCCGCTACCACGGCGCTATTAGGGAGCTGCAATGACGCTTTCAGGACCGACCTGACCGATCTCCTGCTGGCCGGTCTCATCCTCTCCTACAACAAGACATTCCACGGCCGGTCCCCTTCTGTCTTTGTTGAAGGACACGGACGTGAGCCCTCCTCCGCAGATATGGATCTGTCTCGGACAGTGGGCTGGTTCACTGTCATGGCTCCAGTCTATCTCGCGCCAGAGACAGTCCAAAGTCTGCCAGATACCATTCGCCGGGTCAAAGACCTTCGACGAAAACTCCCTAACAATGGTTGGGATTATTTCGCTTGCCGCTACCTTTCTGACAAAGGTCGAGAGGCATTTGCTCATCACAACTGCCCAGAAATCCTGTTGAATTACCTGGGCCGTTACCAGCAGTTCGACAGGGACGATGCCCTGCTTCGACAGGAACCGCGTACCACAGCAGAAGCACAAGTGTCTGACACCGACTTGAACGCGAATCGGCTAGCCTTGTTCGAGATCTCCGCCACTGTCACAGACGGCCAACTTCACGTGAACGTGGTATACAATAAGATGAGCCACCACCAAGCCGAAATCGAGGCTTGGGTCAAATTGTATCACGATACCTTGGACCGTATGGCGACGACGCTTCCTTTGCAGACTCAGGAGCCGACTCTCAGCGAATACCCGCTGATGCCCATCGGTTATACCGCATTGGAAAAGTTCCAGAAGGAATGTCTGCACGAGCTTCCCATTGCCGACTTCAACGAAATCGAGGATTGGTACCCATGTTCCCCCATGCAAGAGGGGCTGCTGATAAGCGAAGGCCGCCAGAAGGGCGCGTACGAGTCATTCTTTATGTTTGAAGTGGTCGGCAATGAGAGAGTCTCGATTGAGCGGTTGGCCGATGCCTGGTCACAAGTCGTACAGCGTCATCCTACACTACGCAGCATGTTCGTCAACAGCGTGCGAGAGTATGGTCTTTTTGATTCCGTTGTGGTCAAGACCATCGCCCCTGAGGTGGTGTTCTTCCAGTCAAAACAATCCGAGGTGGTCTCCTTCCTCCAAGATCTGTCTCCCGTGGACTATACCACGGTGCGGGCACCCCATCGGCTGTCCATTTGCCAGACGGATGAATCGCGCGTGTATTGCAAGCTGGAGATAAACCATGCTATCATCGACGCTGCATCAATTGCCCTTGTGGTTCGGGATCTGACTCTTTCCTACGACGCCCGATTGACTCCTCACCCGGCACCATCCTACGGGGCATACATTAGATACCTGCAAGAATACAACCACGACGAGGGCATCAGATATTGGACTCACTACCTGCAAGACGTCCAACCCTGTCTCTTCCCAATCAGCCATGAACAGACACAAGAGCAAAACCCTGAGCTCAAATATGTGTCCCTGGACCTGGGCTATCTTAGTGATGCGCTGACTGGGTTCTGTGAACAGTACAAGGTAACGCCCGGCAGCGTGTTCCAGGCACTATGGGCTATCGTGCTCCGATGCTACACGGGGTCTGATGATGTTTCCTACGGCTACCTTGCCTCGGGGCGAGATGTCGATGTCGAGGACATCGATGAGATCGTCGGTCCGTTCATCAACATGCTGATTTGTCGATCGCAGTCTGTTGGCGAGTTGACAGTTGCAGACATAGTGCAAAAAACTCATCAGGACTACCTTGGCAGTCTGGTGCATCAAAACTGCTCGCTCTCGGACATTCAGCATACCTTGAACCTCTCCGGCTCTCCGCTGTTCAACACAATCATGTCAATTCAGCGAACGGTGTCGGAGTCCCCTGAAAAGACAGGCATCACGCTGAACAGTATTGCAAGCCACGACCCCACGGAATACGACCTTACAGTGAACATAAAGCACGACAGCACGCAACAGCATATATTTGTCATGCTAGGACACTACACCCACAATGTGTCTGACTGGCAGGCTGCCAACGTTGCCAGCACTCTCGAGGCTACTCTCTCGGCAATGCTGACCGGTACAGAAGAGCTCGTCAGCAACCTGGACCTTATCAGCACATTGAACCAGACCCAGATCGCAGAGTGGAACTTAGCTGACCCCCAGCGGCTGGACGAGTGTGTAGATGCTCTATTCGAAAAGCGCGCGTTGCTGGTTCCGGACATGGAGGCAGTTTGCGCGTGGGACGCCAGCTTTACCTACGCGACTCTTGATCGACTCACCACTCGCTTAGCTGCGCAGCTGAGCCGCCAAGGCGTGCAGCCTGGGTCATTCGTGCCAACGTGCTTCGATAAATCCGCATATGCTGTCGTGGCTTCCATGTCTATCTTGAAGGCCCGCGCTGCATGCGTTCCGATGGACCCTTCACACCCGTTGAGCCGCCATGCGACAATACTCAGTGATACCAAGGCAGAGTTTGTGCTTACATCTGAGCAGCACCGTGCACGGTTCGAAGACCTTGGCCTTGTCTGTCTGGTCGTTGGGCCCGAGCTTGTGCGAGTGCTCGAGCATCAAGCAGAGAGTCCTGCTGTCCAAAGAGTACAAGGCTCATCTTCAAACCCTGCATTTGTTATTTACACATCCGGCAGCTCGGGAGTACCCAAGGGGGTCATCCTGGAGCATGGCTCCGTGTGCACGAGCATGGAAGCCCATGGCTCAGAGTTGAACATTACCACCGGCACACGCGTGCTTCAATTCGCAGCATTTGTTTTCGATATTAGTATTCAAGATATCTTCACCTCCCTGACTCGGGGTGCGTGTGTCTGCATACCCTCAGAACAGGAGCGAGTGAACAGCCTGACCTCTGCAATTCAGGGCCTTCAGGCCAACTGGGCCTGTCTAACGCCTACCGTGGCTGGTCTTCTTACTCCCAGCCAAGTGCCATCGCTGAAGGTGCTGGTATTAGCTGGTGAAGCTGTAACGAAAAAGGTGGCCTTAACATGGGGTGCGGCTGGGTTGGATGGTTTCTTCAATTGCTATGGCCCAGCCGAGTGCACGATCTACTGCAGTTCAGCCAAGCAATTACACCAGCTGGCTGGCCGATCACCGTCCAATATCGGCCATGCTCTATCCAGTCTCCTCTGGATTGTCGACTCCAACGACCACGAACGCTTGGTACCTGTGGGCTGTGTCGGAGAGCTGGTTGTCGAAGGCCCGTTGCTTGCACGGGGATATCTCAACGATGCTGATAAAACTGCGGCCAGCTTCATCAGATCGCCAAATTGGAGACAAGCCTTTGCTTCTGCACCGTCCTCCAGTCAACGCATGTATAAAACTGGCGACTTGGTTCGCTACAACCCGGACGGCTCGCTGGACTATTTGGGCCGCAAGGATGGCCAAGTCAAAGTACACGGACAGCGCCTGGAGCTGGGCGAGGTCGAGCATCACACCTTGACCAATGAAGAAGTCCGGCAGGTCGTGGTGATGTTCCAACGTGGAAGGCTCATTGCTGTTCTGTCGCTGGCTGCGACGTCCAGGACTGGCGACGGCCTTGAACCCATCGACGTCGTACAGCGGGTTGCAGCCTCTCAAAGCGTGCGACGTATCCGGCTCGAGCTATCGAAGCGCCTGCCCAGCTATATGATTCCATCGACATGGCTAGCGGTCCGGGAGATTCCAATGAACACTTCGTCGAAGATTGATCGTGCTAAGGTGAGCCAATGGCTCCAATCGCTGGATGATAGCAAGTTCGAGGAATTGTCCATCACGCCAGACGACGTGCTCGATATCTTCCCGGCCACTGCGATGGATGTACGGGTCCAGGAGATTGTGGGCTCGGTCCTACACCGCAGCAATATTCCGCTTGCTCACTCTTTCATCAGCCTTGGAGGCGATTCAGTCACTGCGATGCAGGCCGTGTCTCGATTCCACGCGGAGGGGATCACTGTGCGCATGCAGGATATACTCCAGGCGGCGAATCTGGCGCAGCTCTCCGCCACAGCGATACCATCTGATGCCGTACAGGAGACAGTTGATGAGGACCTCCCGTTGACAGCAACTCAGAAAGTGTACCTCCAAACACCCGCAGATCCTACCGTCCAGATGTCCCGGTGCCTTTTGCTACAACTAATCCGGCCGGTCAAGGCTAGTGATATGCTGGCAGCAGTTGAGGCCATTGTTCGAAGGCACTCCATGCTTCGAGCAAGATTCCATCGAACAGGTAATACGTGGACTCAGCGTATTTCCACCGATACCGACCGATCCTACCGCTTCCAGACTCAGCCGGCTATTTCCCCTGATGCCATCACAGAGAAACTGGAGGCCAGTCAGGCGATGATCAACGCCGAGCAGGGACCTGTATTTGTTGCAGACATGTTCGAATTGGACAACAGCGAGCAGCTGGTCTCACTGACCCTCCATCATCTGGTAATTGACTTGGTCTCCTGGAGGATCCTAGTCCGCGATCTCAGTGATCTTTTGGAAGATGGGGAGTTCAGCACTCACCCTCCGCCGACATTCCCGTCTTGTGCGCGACATCTGGCCACCACCATGGCAGAAGATCAGTTTCCCACCGACCTCGCGTACTGGGAAGTCAAAGAAGGTGTATACGGCACTCGGAGTCACCAAACTTTCGCATTGACTGCAGAGCTCACGGCCACTCTACTCCAACAATGCAACTCTGCATTCCAGTCAGAAACGCAGGACATATTACTGGCCGCTCTTTTGAGTGCTTTCAGTGCCATTTTCCAGGATAGGAGCCTTCCAGTAGTATTTACCGAGAGGGATGGGAGAGATTACTTCGAAGACCTGCCCTTGGATCCGTCCGGAACGGTAGGATGCTTCACAACTATGGTGCCAATATATATAGGCGAGGGAGTCGGCGACCCGGTCGAGGCTGTCCGCCAGTGCAAGGACTGTCGTCGCCGGTCACCATTGACCGCCCCCAGCAATTTACCTGTGGAAGTAATTTTCCGCTATCTCGGTGGGGATTCAGGGCTCAAATGCTCTGGCTCGGTGTTCCAGCTGGCAGAGAGAGCGTCTCCAGTTCAGCATACGTCACCGTGCTGGGGACTTTTCGACATCTCTGCCTCTTTTGAGGGTAGCTCGCTGACGTTTGACATGGCCTACGAGCAGCGGACATCGAAGCAGGCCGAGATTGAGCAGTGGATGAGAACATTCCAAGTACGTCTCTCGACGCTTATTGAAAGTCTCCCATCGCAGCCAGCCAGCAAGACCTTGAGTGATTTCCCGCTCTTGGCTTTGACGTACGCGGACATGGACCAGTTCATTAACAAGAGCGTACGTTCTCTCGGCTGGTCAGCCTCTGAGGTTGTGGATATATATCCGTGCTCCCCAATCCAGCAAGGGTTGCTCCTCACCCAAATCAGGACTCCGGGTGCATCCGATGTCCGCATTATCTTTGAGGCTACTCCTTCGGCCGGATCTGGCACAGTTGACGCGAACCGCCTCAAGTCAGCATGGCTGCGAGTCGTTCGCCGCCATGCAGCATTATCTACTGTATTTGCTCAGGACCTGGCTGCTCAAGACGCCGTGTTCTACCAGATCCTCGTCAATAACCCCGAAGCCAGCGTGCGTTTGATTGAAGCTGGACAAGATGATGGCATTTCTGCTCTCTCCGCATGCGAGGTCTCTGACATCCATGGCCAGAGATCACTCCCTCACCATCTAACCCTGTGCACATCGAGCTCAGATCGTGTTTACGGGCGCATTGACATCGACCATACCATCTTCGATGGGAGATCCCTAGGACTAATTTTCCGCGACTTAACCCGCGCTTACGATGGCCAGATGGGAGCCGACAAGGCCCCATCATACCGCTCCTACATCAATAGCCTGCAAAGCAAAGCGCCGATGGAAGCGCTCGACTACTGGCGCTCGTACTTGGAAAATGTGCAGCCCTGCTATTTTCCCGTTGCAAAGTCTCGGACCGATTCGCGTGGACAGCTCGAATACGTCGAGGTTGACCTGTCGGCCTTTGCGGGCCAGTTGGAAGCATTTCAGCAGACTACTGGAACGACGATCGCTAACATCATTCAGACCGTATGGGGTGCTGTCTTGCGTTCCTACACGGGATCAGATGATGTCTGCTACGGTTACTTGGTATCAGGTCGTGATATTGCCCTACCTGATATCACTGAGATTGTTGGTCCCTTCATCAACATGCTCATCTGCAGAATGAGGATCGAGTTTTCCTCCACAGCAGCCGACCTCGCACGGACAGTGCAATCCGATTATCTACAGAGCCTGGAGCACCAGCACCGGTCACTGGCTGAGATACAGAACGCCATTGGCCTCGCGGGCAATCCGCTGTTCAATTCTATCATCACCATCGAAGCCCCTGCAGATGCGGTGCCGCGGGACTCATCTTCTGTTGCATTCCGGACTATCGGGGGCCACAGCCCGACCGAGTACGATCTCACTCTGGGAGCTGTTGCCTCCAAAGAGCACCCGAGAGTGAGCATCGGATATTGGTCTTCCAAGATGTCCCGTTGGGAAGCAGAAAACCTGGGCCAGTCTTTCCGCAAAGCATTCGAGAGCATTCTGTCCGAGCCACAAGCGAGAATTTGCGACCTCGATATGATACCCAGCGAGCATATGGAGCGCATCCTGAGTTGGAACTCTGAGCTGCCCGCCGCAATAGACAACATACTGCCTGAGCTGATCGCCGTTCAGACCGTTGCCCGTGCAGATGCGACAGCAATTTGCAGCTGGGATGCGGAGCTCACCTACAGCGAATTGCACCAACATGCTAGTCGCCTCGCCCTGCGACTAATCGAGCTGGGTGTTCATGCTGGCATCTTTGTCCCCATTTGCATGGAGAAGTCGGCCTGGACAATCGTAGCCATGATGGCTGTGCTGAAGGCAGGTGGTGCTTACGTGCCACTGGATCCTTCACAACCCATTGCTCGACGCGAGGCCATCGTACATCAATTGCGTTCGACTGTATTGATTATATCGCCCCAGACCCAAAGCAATGGGCTGCGCTCTTCCCATATCATTCAAGTGTCGAGAGAGATGTTGGAGCAACTGCCGGAGCCCACAATCGGCCTCGCTCATCGCGCAGGACCAAAGGATCCAGCCTACGTGATTTTCACATCGGGCAGCACTGGCACACCCAAAGGGGTGGTGGTAGAACATGCGGCAGTATGTACAAGCGTCGTCGGTCATGGCCATGCCATGCACTTTGATTCGACAACCCGGGCATTGCAGTTTGCCTCCCTCGGATTCGATGCGAGTGTCGCAGAGATCTTCACCACTCTAGTGTTTGGAGGCTGTGTCTGCATCCCCCGCGAGGAGGACCGAACTGCAGATATAATTCACACCATGAACGAGATGCGTGTGAACTGGGCCTTCTTTACACCCACCTTTGTGTCACTGATTGACCCAAACCAGGCTGAATGGCTCAAGACGCTCGTTCTGGGTGGAGAAGCCATGCGGCAGGAGAATGTCGACGCATGGGCTTCCCGGCTGTGCCTCATGAACGGCTACGGGCCCACTGAGGCCTGCGTCTTCTGTCTCACACGAGAGGTGACTCTATCAGACAGCAAGGCTTCCAAGCTCGGCCGCGCTGTTAGCAGTCGATCGTGGATTGTCGACAGCCGGGATGTCAACAAACTCGTCCCGATTGGTTGTGTTGGAGAACTAGTTGTCGAAGGCCATACTCTAGCGCGTGGCTACCTACATGATCAAGAAAAGACTGATGCCGCGTTTGTACCGAGCCCGTCTTGGGCATCAGGGCTGCAGAACTCATCACCGCGAATGTACAAGACTGGCGACCTGGTATGCTACAGGGAGGACGGATCCCTGGCATACCTTGGTCGCAGTGACTCCCAGGTCAAGCTCAACGGACAGCGCCTTGAGCTTGGGGAGGTCGAGCACCATCTGCTGGGCCACCAAGACATCAAAGACGTGGTGGTGGCCATGATCACTGAGGGTCCCTTCAAGAACAAGATTGCTGCCGTCTTGTCCCTGCATGCGCTGACAGAAGGGGAGGAACTCTGTCTCGTTGACGAGAGCAACAAAACTATTGTGTCTTCATTGCTGTCCATTATCAAAGAGGTGATTGTGCAGAAACTGCCTGAATACATGGTGCCTACCGTCTGGGTCCCGATGAAGCAGCTCCCCCTGAACGCATCTGGGAAGATCGACCGCGCAAAGATCGTCAACTTCCTACGTTCCGCGGACCACGAAATTGTATCTCAGATCTCTGTTCTCTCCTCCAACGGCGACCAGACTGAACCGGCCACTTCAATGGAACGAGAGATCCAGCGCATTGTTGGCAGCGCTTTGGGTATTCCTGCCTCCACTGTGTCCCTAAACCGGTCCTTTGTGGCTCAAGGTGGTGACTCGATTATGGCCATGCAGATATCGGCCTCATGCCGGCAACACGGATTGGAGGTCGCCGTCAAAGACATCCTGCGCTCAAAGACACTGGCCGAACTCGCGATGCTCGTGGATCCATTGTCAGCGCAAGAGCAGTCGACTGAAAACGCCGCCCACGAGCCATTCGATCTTGTGCTCGATCAACAAGTGGTCTTCAAATCGACGAATGGATTCAAAGATCATGTCAATGATGGCGTCCTCCTGGAGTTCGGGCGCTCGGTACAGGTACAGCGTGTCGAGCGGGCTGTCCGTAGTGTTGTGCACACTCATCCGATGCTTCGGGCTCGCTTCATCCGCAAAGCCAACGCCGACTGGTCGCAGACGATCACCACTGAAGTCGACCAGTCCTACAGATTTATTCATCACCCTGTGCAAACCGAGGGCGAGATGAGACAGGCCATAATGGCTGCCCAGACGTGCATTAATCTTCAAACAGGACCAGTACTCGGGGCGTATGTGTTGGACGGTCCTCGAGGCAAGCAATATCTATACCTCGCTGCCCCCCGCGTAGTTGTCGATCGAGCATCAAGGCAAACCATTGTTGACGACCTAAGAGGCATCCTGTCAAAGGAGACTGTTCCCGACGAGCCAGCGAGCTTCCATACATTTGCTCGACAACGCCTCCGACCGTCGTTTGATACCTCAGCAACCGCATTGCCATCTTCCATTTACTCGTACTGGGGTTTGAACGAGACTGAGCGTGCCAATCGACACCAAGAAATTCAGTCGGTCAAATTTTTCATCGAATCTGAGGTTGCAGAGCGGATACTGCACGGTGACAACGGCCTACGTGCGGATGCGTATGATGTCTGCATCGCTCTACTGTTTCACTCGTTCAAAGGCGTCTTTGTCGATCGAGACCCCCCTACAGTACATTCCCATGAGTCTGGTGATGATAAGACGTACGCCCGGACAATCGGTCCGCTCTCCAGATTCATACCCTTGAAAGTTTCCATTGCCCAAGCGGATAACATGCTGAAGAGCATCATCCTCGTCAAGGATCAACGGCGTCAAGCTTCCCATTCCTCCGTCAGACAATGGCCCATGGAAGTCATCTTCGAATATCACAAAGAGCAGCCTAACCAGGGCCTGCTATGCACGACCTCGACGGCTTTGACCGATGATGTTCCGATGGTCAGCGCAAACAGCACACGTACATCTCTGTTTGCCGTCTCCGTTCGGGCTACAGACGAAGGCGCTCAGGTCCAGTTTGCTTTCAATCGCCAGATGCAATCCACACGCTCTAAGATTCTCGCCTGGGTCACGAACTACGAGGAGGCCCTTCGGGCTGCGGCAGACCTGCTTCCCTCGCAACGGTGGACACCATCGTTGAGCGACTATCCCCTCTTGTCGCTTTCCTATGATGACCTGGAAAAGATAACCGAGACTCGCCTGCCAGCTCTTGGTATCACGTCGGTCAGCGAAGTCGAGGATATATTCCCTTGCACACCAATGCAGGTTGGCATTCTGTTGAGTCAGACCAAGGCGCCTGAGACGTATCAGGTCTTCTTCACCTTCGCTGTAAGGGATCCCACATGCACAGCTGGCCTAGACGTGGATATGGATCGGTTGGTACGCTCCTGGAGGCAGGTTGTTCAGCGCCATGGCATGCTGCGCACCGTGTTTGCCAATAACATGTCGCGCGATGATGTATTCGACCAGATTATTCTTCGGAACATCGAGCCAAGCATAGAAATCCTCGATGCATCGACCGACGACATTGCCTTGCAAATGCTGGCACTTTCCGATCCTCCCTGCTACCACGACGGGGGCCTACAGCACAGAGTCAAGGTGTGCGTATCGCGATCAGGCAAGGTCTTCTTCAACCTAGCAATCAACCACGCCATCATTGATGCCGCTGCGACAACTCTCATCCTGCGCGACCTGGCCCTGGCTTATCAAGAAAGTTTGCCGGTTGGCTTTGGGCCCCCATACTCCAACTTTGTACGTTACATCCAGGAGCATCCCAAAACGGTGTCTCTCGAGTTCTGGAAATCAGCGCTTGCTGGCCTCGAGGGGTGCCACTTCCCTATGGAGGCTTGCAAGCAGGATCTGCAGAAGACAACGCGCAATGTCGAAGTGGACTTGCAAATCACGGCTGATCGACTTCGCATGTTTTGCCGTACCGTTGGAGTCACATTGCCCTCTCTATTCCAAGCTGTGTGGGCCTTAGTGCTCCAGAGCTATACCGCAAGTGACGACGTATGCTTTGGCTTCATCTCTTCCGGCCGCGATGTTCCTGTTGACGCGGCCGAGGAGACAGTCGGGCCGTTTATCAGCATGCTTGTGCGCCGTATGAAGATCACTGCTCGGGAGAGTGTCGCGAACTTCTTGGTTGACGTCCAGTCCACCTATGCCGCCAGCCTGGAGCACCAACATTGCCCTCTCGGGGAGATCCAGCATGCGCTAGGGTTCTCCCAAACTGGGCTTTTCAACTCCATCATGTCTGTACAACGTGAAGGCGAATATGATAGCGGATCTGAGGCCTTGCAGTATACGCGCGTGGGGGCGCAAGATCCCACGGAAGTAAGTACTTCACCCTGAGGCATACCGTAGAGGAGCTAACAGTCATAGTACGACCTCACTGTCCATGTCGCTACCGGGGTCCACCGCTCCTACGTGGGTCTCACGTACTGGACACAGCTCATGTCCGAGTGGCAGGCCCAGAACGTCGCCAGCACCTTCGACAAGGTCTTGCGCTCCATCGCCGACCACCCTGGACAAAGTCTGGGAGCCATCGAGCGCTTCAGCGACAGAAATAACGCCCAAGTCACCCAGTACAACGCGATCTGCACACCACCAAGTACCTCGGAATCATGTGTGCACACGCTGGTCGAGCATCAGGCCATCAGTTCCCCATCGCAGCCTGCCATTTCTGCCTGGGACGGGGACTTGACGTACGCGGAGCTAATCGACGTATCTCGAAAGCTCGCCAACCACCTTGCGTCCAAATATGGTATCCGGCCTGGGCTGATCGTTCCGTTCTGCTTCGAGAAATCAAAATGGGCGGTTATCTCCATGTTGGCTATTCTGCAAGCTGGCGGTGCCTGCGTCGCTTTGGACCCCTCACATCCCAGCAGTCGTCATGCCATTGCTATCAGCGATACTCGCGCGGGCCTTGTGCTCACCCAGAGCTCATTCAGCTCATGCTTCGACGAGCTAGGCGTGTCTGCTCTGGCGGTTGATGATGGGCTGCTTGTATCCCTTCCGCTCAAGGCGCCAATTCCAACCATGGAGGCGGTGCAACTCTCAGATCCCGCGTTCATCATCTACACCTCTGGTTCCACGGGTGTACCCAAAGGCGTCGTTCTCGATCATCGATCGCTGGGCGTCAGCATGGCAGCCCACGGCGGAGCCCTATCCATTGGACCGGGCGCTCGTGTGCTACAGTTCGCGGCCTACGTGTTCGATATTAGTTTGCAAGACATCTTTACCTCATTGTCACGAGGTGCCTGTGTTTGCATTCCCTCGCAGGCGCAGCGAGACAATGACTTGACAGCTGCTATCAACACTTATCAAGCGAACTGGGCATCCCTCACCCCGACCGTTGCTCGTCTGCTTAAGCCCAGCAATGTCCCGACGCTTCGGACCCTCACGCTCGCTGGCGAGGCGGTTACAGAGCAAACCCGCGACATCTGGAAGGGAAGTCACTTGGAATCCTTCAACAACTGCTACGGACCAGCCGAGTGTACCATTTATGCCACGGCTAATCTGAATGTGGGCGATCCAACCTGCCGAGCATGCAATATCGGTCGACCACTCGCTGGCTCCGTATGGGTGGTCAATCCAACGGATCATAACCAGCTCGTTCCTGTCGGAAGCATTGGTGAACTTTTGATCGAAGGCCCGCTTGTTTCTTCCAGAGGCTATCTCAACAACGCCGATCAGACGAATGCTGTCTTCATCACTGACCCGTCATGGGTGGCGCGAATCGGCAATGACAGAGGGAGACGCATGTACAAGACCGGTGATCTGGTGCGCTATAATCCCGATGGGTCGCTCGATTACCTAGGTCGTAAGGACTCGCAGGCGAAAATCAACGGGCAACGCCTCGAACTGGGCGAGATTGAGTATCACATAGTCTCCGACAAGCAAATCCACAGTGCTGTAGCTCTGTTGGCAACTGCTGGACCGTCCACAGGCCGATTGTTCGCCGTACTTGCAGTTTCGTCGGCCGAGGGTCATGACATCCAGCTTGTCTCGGATCATGAACGGGAACAAATCGAGTCCACTATTTCGAGAATCAAAAAGAGACTTGCCTCCGTCCTCCCCTCCTACATGATTCCGGGCATCTGGCTGGTCGTAAACGAAATCCCTCTCAACACCTCCGGCAAGGTAGACCGTCGCAAGGTCCAGATATTCGTGGATCGCCTCGACAAAGTGCAGCTTGAACGGGCTATGGGAACTACACAGGCGGTCGATAATTGCAAGCCCTCGGACAACAACGAGGCCCGCATCCAAGAAATCCTCGCTCAAGTTCTCAACATCCCGCAAAACCAGATTGCCCTAAACCGGTCGTTTGTCAGCTTGGGGGGTGATTCGGTGACCGCAATGCAGTTCGTCACCAAGTGCCGCACAAAAGGCCTCACAACACACGTCCGCGATGTCCTTCAGAGTGAGACGGTGGCTGAAATTGCCCGCGCCATCCAGGTTGACCAGACACCCTGGGCCGAGATTGCCCTGGTGGAAAATCAGAAATTCGAGCTCTCTCCCATCCAGGCGCTGTATTTCGAACGGTCTGACAACAGAGTGACTCCATTCAACCAGAGTATGTCGCTTCGAGTCGTTGGCGAGACCAGCATTCATGCTATGCACCAAGCTCTACGTGCAGTAATCCGGCGTCATGGCATGCTTCGTGCGCGGTTCCATCAGGACAAGGTCGGAGAATGGCGCCAATTGATCAGTCATGACATCGAGTCATCCTACCGCTTCCATTCTCATCTCAATGCGGATACTCAGCTCGTGCAAGAAGCGACTGCCGCAACTCAAGGAATGCTCGATGTTATAAACGGACCTATCGTCGCCGCCGACCTTTTCCATATACCTGCCGGTGATCGAGTGCTATTCGTTACTGCACATCACCTGGTGACTGACCTGATGTCCTGGCGCATCATCTTGCACGACATCGAGGATTATCTACGGACTGGAGCCTTTACCACCCCGGTGACAATGCCCTTCCCAGCGTGGGTGCAGAATCAGAAGGAGTACGCCGAAACTCACCTAAACCCAACCAAAGCACTGCCGTTCGAAATACCACCGCCAAGCTATCGCTACTGGAAAACAGCCGGAGAGCGATTCGTCTATGATGACGCGGTAACCACGATTTTCACACTCGGCAGTGAAGAGACCGCTTTGCTCCTCGGACCAGCCAACAATACTCTCCGTACCACCCCGCCAGATATCTTCATCGCTGCCTTAATCAAGTCCTTCTCCCGAGTTTTCACGGATAGAGAACCGCCAACCGTCTACACCGAAGGCCATGGAAGAGAGCCCTGGAGCGCCACGCTGGACGTCAACCATACGGTGGGTTGGTTTACCTCCATGGCCCCTGTCCGCCTGCATTCGAGCGGCTCTGAGACGCTCACGTCTCTCATCGATGCTGTCCGTCAAGTCAAGGACTGGCGTAGCGCTCTTCCTGGCAATGGGTCCGCGTACCTCGCCAGCCGTACGTGGAACAACCAGGGGCGAGTCGCATTCCACGACCATTGGCCTCTTGAAGTACTGTTCAACTATCTTGGTCAGTATCAGCAGCTCGAGAACAAGGAAGCCATTCTACAGACGGTGTCTAGTGAACACTGGACTGTGGCACCCGACGTCGGCACTCATGTTCCCCGACTCGCTCTGTTCGAGGTGTCAGCTTTTGTCAAGGATGGAAAGGCCAATATTTCATTCGTCTATCACCCAAGCATCGAGCACATAGCGGAGGTCCGCCAGTGGGTTGCGGAGTATGAGCGATGCTTGAACGAAACCGTGCACTCCCTGATGAACGGTCCTGTCGACCGGCCGCTCAGCGATTTCTCGCTTGTTCGCTTGGACTATGCGTCTCTGGAGCGACTGCAAGCTGCAGTCACCAAACTCCCAATTATCCATACCTTTGCAGACGTGGAAGACATGTACCCTTGCTCGCCCATCCAGCGCGGAATCCTGATGGGGCAAAGTCTCAACCCTGGTGCGTACGTGGTCGAGACCATGTTCGAGGTCCATCCTTCATCGAGCCAAGCTGCCGTTGACGTGCAGAGGCTTGCATCGGCGTGGAAAGCGGTCGTGTCTCACCATGCTGCACTGCGCACCGTTATGCTTCATGGTCTGAGCGGAGACAGCCAAGTCTTCCAAGTCGTCCTCAAGGCCCTAACCCCCCGTTACCAGATTATCGAGGAGAACGAAACAGATATGATCAGTGCGCTGCAGGCCATCACGAACATTCCCAGCATTATGGAAGCGCCGCCTCACTGCCTGACAATTTATCTCAGCCCAACTGGACGGGTCCTATGCAAGCTGGAGATTCACCACGCAATCATGGACGCAGCCTCGTTGACCGTCATCATGGATGATCTCCGTGCTGAGTATCACCATCTGCCCATTGGTGCCCGTCCTTCGTACAAGCTCTATATTGAATACTTGCTTGGACAGCCAGCTGATAGCGCACTTCAATACTGGGTTTCACACTTACGTGATGCTGAGCCCTGCTATATTCCCGTCACTGCGCCCGGCATCCGACGCGATAGAGAGCTTCGGTTCGCCACTCTTGAAATGGAGGCTTCGTCAGCACAACTGAAGCGCTTCTGTGAAGCCCATCGGGTGACGGCAGCCACAGTATACCAGGCGGCATGGGCCCTGATGCTCCGCGCCTACACCGGCTGCCGGACTGCCACATTTGGTTTTCTCTCAGCCGGTCGTGGTCTCCCCATTGAGGGCATCGAGAAGATAGTCGGTCCATTCATTGACATGCTGGTAACGGCAGTGGATGTATCGAGCGATACCCCTGTCGCCGACTTGGTGAAATCAGTTCAGCGAAATTACCTTTCGGCTCTCGAGTACCACTACTGCTCTCTCGCCGAGATCCAACATGCCCTGCAGATGGGCGGTCAGGCGCTGTTCAACAGTATCATGAGTGTCCAGCTGGTGCACCCATCTCCCAGTTTGTCTGCGTCCCAACCATCAGACATCTTCTTTGAGACTGTTGGTGGATACGATGCTACAGAGTACGATGTCACGATCACCCTCCAAAGCAACGCGGTAACTTATGAGACGACGGCAACCATCGGTTACTGGAGCTCAGGCCTTTCGGACTGGGAAGCAAACAACATCATCAACACTTTTGCCCAAGCAATGGAAAGTCTCGTGTCCAGTTCTGACTCGCTCTCCGCCTTAAACGTCTTCAGTCATCGCGACGAGCAGCAGCTAAAGGAGTGGAATCGTACGTACGACACATTCAATGGCGAGGAGCTTTACCAATCCTCATGCATCCATGACCTCATCAGCCAGCAAGTGGCTGCTCGACCAACCGCATCTGCTGTTTGCGGCTGGGACACCAGCTTCACCTATGAGGAGTTGGAGCACACCTCGAATCTGCTGGCACGCCATCTCATAGCATTGGGAGTTGGCCCGGAAGTCATTGTTCCATTCTGCTTTGACAAGACTGCATGGGCAGTAATAGCGCTGGTCGCTATACTCAAGGCCGGTGGCGCGTTTGTCGCCCTTGACCCAGCCCATCCCCAGAGTCGACATGAGACCATCTTGACACAGGTGAATGCCAGTTTCATACTCGCGAGTCCGACTCAAGGGTCTCGATTTGAAGGATTTCCGCAAATGGTTGTCAGTGTGAGCAAGGACCTCCTTGCGCTGCTCGAGGCTACTGGCTTGTCCCGATCCGCCGCCATCCATCCACGAGCAACTCATCGGAACATGGCTGCTATTATATACACCTCCGGAAGCACTGGAGTCCCCAAGGGAATAGTTCTGGAGCATGGCTCCGTCTGCACTACAATGGCTGCTCATGCAAACGTGGTCGGTATCGACGCGGAGAGCCGTGTTCTACAGTTCTCTTCCTTCATCTTTGACGCTAGTATTCAAGACATCTTCACCACGTTGACGCGCGGAGGCTGTATCTGCATGCCGAGTGAGGAACAACGGCTGAATGATTTAGCTGGGTCAATCCGAGACATGAATGTCAACTGGGCGTTCCTGACCCCAGCCGTTGCGGCGGTCTTGCGACCAGCCGACGTCCCTGGCCTGCGCACCCTCTCCATGGGGGGTGAAGCCATTCCACAGAATGTTGTTGACGTCTGGAAGTCAGCCAGTCTGAAACAGTTCAACAACTGCTACGGTCCGGCCGAGTGCAGTATCTATTGCTCGGTCAATCCAAAGCTGGGAGAATCACTCAAAGCGTACAATATCGGGCACCCGATTTCGAGCTTGCTCTGGGTGACGGAGATTTCCAATCACCACCGGCTGGCTCCTCTCGGCAGCATCGGAGAGCTCCTCATCGAGGGCCCACTGCTGGCACGAGGATATCTCAATGACCCCGAGAAGACCGCCTTGTCCTTCATCGTTGATCCCGAATGGGCATGTGTTGATGGCGCCCAGGCGGGTCGACGCATGTATCGCACTGGTGACTTGGTCCGGTATAACGCAGATGGCACACTGGACTACATGGGTCGCAAGGACTCTCAAGTCAAACTCCACGGTCAACGACTGGAGCTGTCCGAGATCGACTACCACCTCTCGCGAGAGGACCATGTAGCCCAAGCCATGGCAATCCTACCTAAAGCTGGCCCCTGGAAAGACCGCATCACTGCAGTCGTCTCTCTCCGCGATTTCGATCAACCCGGAGCCTCCGAACTGAGCGTTATTGGCGAGTCCCACAGAAAGACGGTGTCAACACAGATTGAACGAGTGCGCGAGTCGTTGGTTTCGGGTCTGCCTCCGTACATGGTGCCAACTGTCTGGCTCCCGGTTGAGTCTGTCCCTATGTCCATTGCCGGTAAACTGGACCGTTCTCGCATTACTAGATGGGTCGAGTATATGGACAAGGAGATGATGGTGGCCGCCGACCGTCTCCTGGCACGAGAGGGACAAGTCGATCTTACATCGGCCTCGCAACGCCTCCTCCAGGATGTGCTGGCAAGAGTGCTGAACCTGGAGCCGGAGGATATTCTGTTCAACCGCTCGTTCATCAGTCTCGGTGGCGACTCTATCAGCGCCATGCAAGTCGTCTCGGAAGCGCGCAAAGCTAGGCTGGAGATTCGAGTACAGGATATCCTCCAGAGCCACAGCATCTTTGAGCTTTCTGACAGGTTCCAACATTCTGAAACGCCACAGGACATGTGGGAAGATCCTGTCGATTTGGCCTTCGACCTTTCTCCCATCCAGCAGATGTTCATGAGCGTTTCGGACAACAAGCCATCCAACCACTTCAATCAGAGTGTGCTGGTCCAGTGCACCTCGCATCCTAGCGGCGATCAAGTCAAACTTGCCATCGACTCCGTCATCATGGCGCATTCGATGCTGAGAGCCCGCTTCACAGAAACAGGAGACGGCTGGAAACAGTTCGTAAGTCCTGCGTCGATCGTACAGTACGCCTTCAATGAATACAGACTCGCCACACGGCGGGAGATGGGTGAGACGATTGTTCAAACCCAAGCCTCCCTGGACATTCGCAACGGACCCGTCTTTGCCGCAGACTGGTATCGGCTAGATGATGGGTCAAACATTCTTTACCTCGTCGCACACCACCTGGTCGTGGACATGGTCTCGTGGCAAGTGATCCTTGTCGCCCTCGAAGAGGCCTTGTCTCCCGAGGTCGCGACCCCGATGGTCAGAGCCTTCCCATATCAGTCTTGGGTACGATTGCAGGCAAAAGCGGTACGATCCGCGATTGAGTTTGGTATTCCTACCGCACCGGCTGCCTATTGGGGTTTGGATGGGACGACCAACACTTACCGCGATGCCGTGGCTGAGATTATTACACTGGACGAGAGCACAACCAAGGTGCTGCTGAGCGAGTGCCACCGTGTATTCAACACCAATGTGAGCGATTTGTTCGTTGGCGCCGTCATCCATGCCTTTGGCGCGACTTTCAGGGACCGCGATATGCCCACCGTCTTTGTCGAAGGCCACGGACGTGACGCCGAGGATCAACAGGTCGACATCACTAAGACGGTAGGTTGGTTTACCGCAATTACTCCGGTGCACGTTCCAGAGGCCGTGAGCCTCATCCAGGCCATTCGATGGGCCAAGGATCGTCGCCTGCAGCTCAGCACGCAGAACTACCTTGCGTCGACGTATTCCTATGGTGGACAAGGCCAGCGCCCAATGGAAATCTTGTTCAATTACCTTGGACACTTCCGTGGTATGGTTCGAAACGATGGAATATTCAAGCAAGATACCATGGAAGGCCTTCAGGGATACACCGACGTGGGAGATGATGTGGCCCGCATGGCTCTGTTTGAAGTTAATACAAGGGTGACGGATGGACGCGCTTCCTTGGTCCTCACCTTTAACCGCTGCATGGACCGACAGGACGAGATCCGACAGTGGATTAAGGCCATCGAGAGCGCGCTGGAACGCATGGCGACGGAGCTTCCCTCCCTTTCGGCGCAAAAGACACTCAGCGACTTTCCTCTCCTGCAGTCTCTGGACTACAATGGGCTCGATAGCCTGGAGGTCAGACTGAGGGCCGAGCTCGCCATTCGAAGCCTCGACGAGGTGGAAGACATATACCCTGCGTCTGCAATGCAGCACGGTCTGCTCCTCAGTCAGAGCCGTGGGTCAGCTGAATATCGTACCAATTTCAAATTTGAGGTACTCAACACCTCCTCTCAGCCAGAGCAGTTCGTCAAGGCCTGGCAGATGGTTGTTCGACGCCACCCAATGCTCCGCACAGTCTTCAGTTCTGCGCTGTCCGGTGAAGGCCACTTTGATCAGGTTGTCCTGCGATCACCAGCCTTGTCAGTTGTAGTGGAAACTGTGGACAACGCAGACGCGGCCTCCGTTGTTCTGTCCAGCCCCCTTGTTGACACGTACAGCAGCAGGTCCCAGTTACCGCACCGTATGACTGTTTGCAACACCAAGGATGGCCACCTCTACTTCAAGCTGGAGATGAACCACGCCCTTATGGATGCGGAATCGCTGTCGATCCTGCTCCGCGACCTCTATGCAGCTTATCGGGGGGCAACAGGTCACCCTGCGGCGACACCTTTCAGCAGCTATATCCGCTATGTCCAGTCCAAGTCCTTGACCGCTGGCTTGGCCTACTGGAAGGAATACTTACGGGGCATTCAGCCCTGCCATTTCCCTTGTCGCCCCTCTTACCAGAAGAAAAATCAGCTGACGGTGACGGAGGTTGACCTGAGTCTCGACCACACTGCCATCCAAGCCTTCTGCAGCGCCCATGGCGTGACGGCAGCTAATATCTTCCAGACTGTCTGGGGTCTCGTCCTGCAGAGCTTCACAATGACAACCGAGGTCTGCTTTGGCTACTTGGTCGCGGGGCGAGACCTTCCTGTCCCGGGAATTGAGTCCATCGTTGGTCCGCTAATCAATATGCTCGTATGCCGGATGAACGTCGATGCCGACTACAAGGGGGTCGATATTTTGAAGAAGGTCCAAGGAGACTATATCGCAGCTCTCGACAATCAGCATGTGCCACTCGGCCGAGTACAAGAAGCACTGGGGTTAAGTGGAACTTCACTCTTCAACACGATGCTCTCGGTGCATAGAATCAGTGGCGGAGGATCAGGCAGTACTGCCGACCTCTCCTTCAGGAGCATTGCCTCGTATGATCCTACCGAATTCGACCTCACGGTCAATATTCAGCTCTCTGATCATGGCTCCCGCGCATCGATCACGCACTGGCCAGGCACTATATCCACCTGGCAAGTTTCACACGTCGCATCATCCATGGTGGCCATCTTGCACTCCCTGACTCAACAACCACACGACGCCATTGGCTCCTTGGATCTTGTAGGCGCCCATGACCACAAGCAACTCCGCCAGTGGGATATTGGCCCTCCAAATACTGTGCAGAATACGGTTCATGGTCTCTTCGGCCAACAGATTGCCCTCCAACCCGACGCTCCAGCTGTCGATGCTTGGGATCGCGCATTCACTTATGACGAGTTGAACCAGCTCTCTACTAAGCTTGCAGCCCACCTGCAAAGCCTCGGGGTCACCCAAGGATCATCGGTCCCAGTCCTATTCCCCAAGTCTGCATGGATCGTGGTAGCCTTCTTTGCCATCCTCAAGACCGGTGCCACCTGTGTCGCTCTTGATCCTTCTCATCCCAAAGATCGTTTGCAGCTTATTCTTGAACACACTGAAGCCGGAATTGTTCTTACTGCTCGCGCTTGTGCAGCTAAGCTCGATGGTGTGCTTGTGCCCATATTAACTATCGACGAAGACATTTTGGAATCACTGCCGCCAGTTCGCCAGCCTTTGCCTTCGGTGGACCCGTCAGCTCCCGCCTTCATAATTTATACCTCCGGTAGTACTGGAATCCCCAAGGGCGTAATCTTGACGCATGATGCTGTGTGCACCAGTATGGAGGCACATGGTGCCGCCCTGGGGATTACAGCCGGCACTCGGGTGTTGCAATTCGCTGCGTTTGTCTTTGATATTAGCATCCAAGATATATTTACCTCGCTGACTCGTGGTGCTTGCGTCTGCATCCCATCCGACCAAAAACGCGTTGATAACCTTGCTGCCTTCATGAGGGATTTCGCAGTCAACTTTGCATGCCTAACTCCTACCGTTGCATCCCTCCTGGCTCCAGCTGAGATACCCACACTGCGCACCTTGGTCCTTGCAGGTGAAGCAGTTTCGCAGAAGGTGATTGATATCTGGTCCCACGGATCCAACTTGACTGGATTCCACAACTGCTATGGACCCGCCGAATGCACAATCTATTGCTCTTGGAATGGCTATCTTGGGGCGCCAAACCAGTCGCCAAGCAATATCGGACGTCCATTGGCAAGCTCCCACTATGTGGTGGACCCAAACAACCACCACCGTCTTGCCGCCATCGGAAGCCCCGGTGAGTTGTTCGTGGGTGGTCCCCTCGTCTCGCCGGGCTACCTCAAAGATCCGGAGAGAACGCAGGCTGCTTTCATTGAGATTCCAACCTGGAGACGCCAGATCGGCAACTCCAGCGCGATCCCCACTCGGTTCTACGCCACTGGTGATCTTGTTGCTTACAACGAGGACGGGACCCTGGATTATCTCGGCCGTAAGGACACCCAGATCAAGTTGCATGGGCAGCGCATCGAACTGGGTGACATTGAGCACCATTTGCAGACCAATATGGGTAAGCAAAGCCGCGTGACAGTTGATCTGGTCAAGCTCGGTCAGAGTCAGGAATCCTTAGTCGCGTTTGTAGTGCTCACTGGGGAGGTTCAAGTAGGGGGCTCTCTCGATGTCTCTTCCATCCCAGCCGTCTCTCAGGATGCACGTTTTACGTTTGACAAGGCCAAGATGGCCACTTCGAAGATTCTCCCACTATACATGGTGCCCCTCTTTTATATTCCCTTGCAACAACTTCCTCTCAACACTTCCGGCAAAGTCGACCGCAAGGCACTTCGCAACCTTGTGCATCAGATGACTAGCGAGCAGCTCCGCAGCTTCTCACTCACTAGTGACACTGAAGCCAGGAGGACGCCATCGACTGCAATGGAAAAGGTACTTCAGCAACTATGGTCCGATATCCTCGGCGTCCCAGCCGTCTCCATCGGCGCCCAGGACCGATTCTTCCATTTGGGTGGAAATTCCGTCACTGCAATGCAGCTCGTTGCAAGCGCACGAGAACGCTCCATCAAGCTCACTGTCGCGGATATCTTCCGTCTGCCGCAGCTAGCACACATGGCCGAGGCTGCCCAGCGTCTGGACAACCACCAAGACTGTCACCCCCATCTGGAGCCATTCGGAATGCTTCCGCCAGAAGCCAAGGAGCTGATTGACGAAGCTGCGATCCAGTGCTCCTCCAGTCACGACCAAGTCGAGGATCTCTACCCTTGCACGCCGATGCAAGAGGGTCTCATGGCGCTCTCCCAAAAGCAACCGGGAGCATACATCAACCAGAACGTCTTCACCCTCCCTAGCCATCTCGACGTGGAGCGTTACAAAGCCAGCTGGCAGTTAGTTGTGGATTCAAATCCGATCTTGCGAACACGGGTTGTCTTTCTGACCCGCGGTGGGACGCACCAGGCTGTGCTCCGATCGGGTGCAATCGAATGGCGCACTTCCGATCAGCTACAGCAATACCTCGCAGACGATAAAGTGCAAGCAATGGAATATGGTACTGAGCTGGTTCGATTTGCATGTGTTGAAGGCCATTTTGTCTGGACCATCCATCACGCTTTGTATGACGGATGGAGCGTCGCATTGCTGATGAGGCAGGTTGAAGATATTTATCAATCGTCCACCAGCCTCTTGTCGACCACCAAACCTTACTCTCACTTTATCCGCTATCTCACAACCATTGACACTCAGACTGAAGATGCGTACTGGAAGGAGCAGTTGGCCGGAGCAACGCAATCCAGCTTCCCAGCTCCTACAATCGCCCACACGACCCGAGCCCAGGTCCATTCAAAGCATCGCGCGCAGATGCATTCTCCGCCCGGATTTGGGCTGACGGAGACGACAATGATTCGAGCAGCCTGGGCAATTGTATCTGCGGCATATAATGGCACAGAGAACCGAGTATTCGGTGTCACTCTCAGTGGCCGCAATGCGCCTGTGCTAGACATTCACAATATGTCCGGCCCAACGATCACCACGGTCCCCCTGCATGTTAGGATGAACCGCGATGCGTCGATCCTGCAATTTCTACAGAGCCTGCAGCAGCAGTCAGCCGATATGATTCCATATGAGCACACCGGTCTACAACGCATAAGGCAGCTCGGTCCTGATGCCCAGGCCGCCTGTGATTTCCAGGATCTGTTGGTGATCCATGCTGGTGGGCAAGAGGGTCCTTCAGAGTCATCAATCGGGCTACAACGCAAGGAGGTGACCGATGATGTGAAAGGCACCGACGACGGATTCCACACATACAGCTTGGTCCTTGAATGTGTCGCCCACAAAGACCATGTTGACATCACAGCAGACTACGACGAGAACAGTGTCTCTAGAGCCCAGATGACACACGTCCTCCATCAATTCGAACACGTTCTGCACCAGCTCCACGACGCGCAGAATGTGCAGGCGGGCACTCTGAAAGATCTCAGTCTTGTTAGCCCTTATGATCTCGAGCAGATCAGCTCTTGGAACGCGGGCGCCCTCTGCAAGCGCGATAGCCTTGTGCACCAGCTCTTTGAGCTTCAATCGCGGGAGAATCCAGATGCCCCGGCCATTTGCGCATGGGATGGTGATTGCACGTATGCGGAGCTGGATACTCTGGCCACACAGCTGGCACTCCAGCTTGTCGGTAAAGGAGTTGGTGCCGAAGTGATTGTACCTATGTGCTTCGAAAAGTCCATGTGGGCTATTGTCAGCATGCTCGCCATATTGAAGGCTGGCGGAGCTTACGTGAACATGGATCCTTCGCATCCACTGGCCCGCAGAGAGGCTATTATCGAGGATACAGCGGCGACTATCGTTCTTGTGGGATCTGAGGAGATTGCGCAAGAACTTCGCCGCCTTGTCAAGGATTGCCTCGTCGTCAACCGGGAGGCCAGCAGCGAGCAACCTTCCTTCACTGGGTCTATGCTGTCTGCTCTCCAACGGATGAAGCCTGCCGCACCCAAGAATGCAGCAGCTGTAGTCTATACGTCCGGCAGCACTGGCACCCCGAAGGGTGTTGTCTTGGAGCATGCCAATTTAGCCTCTAGCATGGCTGCGCATGGAGCTGTGCTGGGCTTCAAACCTGGCGTCCGGGTGCTTCAGTTCGCCTCATACACGTTTGACATTAGTATCCAGGACATCTTCACAACCCTGACTCATGGCGGCTGCATCTGCGTTCTCAACGAGGAGCAACGCTTCAACGACTTGACCGGTGTTATCAATCAAATGGACGTCACTGCCGCCTGCCTGACACCGAGCGTGGCTCAGCTCCTGAACCCTAGCGATGTGCCTACGCTCAAATCCTTGACCCTTGCCGGCGAGGCTGTCACCGAGAAGGTTCGTCGGATCTGGAGTCCGGATCAGTCCGGCCTGGACAGTTTCAATAACTGCTATGGACCGGCCGAAAGCACCATCTACTGCGCGTGGAATGGGACTGTTGGCGACCCAGACAGAAACCCCTCAAACATTGGTAGAGGCCTGTCGAGTCGTCTTTGGGTCACTGAGGCTAATAAACCGGACAAATTGGCGCCTGTTGGTTGTGTTGGAGAGCTGCTGATTGAAGGCCCGCTGCTTGCTCGTGGCTACCTCAACGACCCTATCAAGACCTCCGAGCGCTTCATCTACGATCCAGACTGGACGTCTTCCATGAATGGTGGCACAAAGCGACGGATGTACAGGACTGGTGACCTTGTGCGGTACAATGCCAGAGACGGAACGCTCGATTATATCGGACGAAACGATAGCCAAGTCAAGGTCAATGGGCAGCGAGTGGAGATAGGTGAGATTGAACATCATCTGCTCAGAGAACATGATGTGCAGGACGGTACTGTGCTATTCCCAAAAATCGGCGTTGCCAAAAACCGTCTCGTCGCGATTGTCTCTCTCCAAGCCACAGCCTCAATGAGTGCTCGTGCTCTGGATTCGAGCATTGTGCTACTACCTGATGACAACAAGGAACTAATCACAAAGCATCTTGGGCCCATTCGCGCAAATATGGCGGGCTCTTTGCCGCCATACATGATCCCCTCTGCTTGGCTCGTCGTCCAGCATCTGCCTCTAAACAGATCTGGCAAGTATGACCGCCCTAGGCTGATGCAGTGGCTGGAGCAGATGAGCCACCAGGCATTCGACAGCGCACTGAGATGTTTCGATGAAGGTGTTGACGATGTGGTTCCTCGCACTGCTCTTGAAGAAGCACTGCGCACGAGTGTGTCTGAGATACTGAACAAATCTGCGGACGACATCACGATGAACAGGCCTTTTATTGCCATCGGTGGTGACTCCATCACTGCTATGCAACTCACTGCTCGCCTGCGCAGCCATGGTTGGATTGTTACGGTGAAGGAGATCCTGCAAGCGCGCTCGCTGGCCAACGTCGCTCTCAGTCTTCGTCTCGTAAAATATCTCCCGAGACTTGCAGATCGGTCGGATGATCCCGTTAATGTACTCTTCAACCTTTCTCCCATGCAGCAATTTTATTTCCAGTTGTCTGGAAACAAGCCCACACATTTCAACCAGAGCTTCCTCCTCCGCCTGCGCACCCCAGTTGCAAACGATGATATCCAGAGGGCCGTCCAAACCATGGTCAATACCCACTCCATGCTTCGGGCTCGATTCCAGCAATCAACAGACGGTGGCTGGATGCAGGTTATCCCAAGCTCCTCTCAGAAAGCCTCTAGCTACGCCTATTCCACCCATCGCGTGGAGACGAGGGAGCAAACAAACCAATTGATTGCGCGGACTGAGACCAGCCTAGATATTCAGCAAGGCCCGGTTTTCGCAGTCGATGTATTCGAAATTGGTGAAGTGAAGCTAATGTTCCTGGCCGCCCACCACCTCATCATTGACCTGGTGTCATGGCGTATCCTTCTCGATGACCTGGAAAGTCTACTCTGTAACCGCGAGCCGGCTTCTGCCCTCCTGCCACCGGTTCCCTTCCAGTCCTGGGTGCGCGCACAGGAAACCTACGCCCGCAAAGCATTGACAAGCCCGGCGGCTGCCCTCCCCTTTGAAATAGGGTCATCCAATGCCGCCTTTTGGGGTCTTGAAGGCCATCAAAATGTGTATAGTAATGCGGTGCATCGCCGATTTACACTGGACCAGACCACTTCTGCGGCTTTGCTGAGCGACGAGGTCAACAAAACGCTCCGTTCTGAACCCAGTGATCTTCTCTTGACGATCCTCCTGCTATCATTCTACAACGTCTTTGGGCACATGAGAGAGATGCCCACCGTTTATAGTGAAGGTCACGGTCGTGAGCCATGGGATGACTCCATTGATCTCTCCACAACCGTCGGATGGTTCACGACTCTAGTACCGCTCTACATCCGTGCAAATGAAATGACAAACCCCATCGACGTGGTGCGATCGATCAAGGACCGACGCAAATCAACTCCAGCGAGCGGATGGGAGTACTTCACAACCCGATACCTCACTCCACAGGGCCAGGAGGCTTTTGCAGGCCACGAACAGATGGAGCTGCTCTTTAACTTCCTCGGCCAGTACCAGCAGCTGGAAAACGCTGACAGTCTCCTCCAACCCGAGCCCCGGGATGCACTACATATTGCAGACGTCGGACTGTCGACGCCGCGAATGGCCGTGGTGGAAGTCTCTGCCACGGTGGTGCAAGGAGTAATGGCCTTTGACATCTCTTTCCCTGCAGGCACTTTGCATCAAGACAAGATCGAGCGATGGGCCGATCAGTTCGCACCTGTAGCGGAGGAGATAACCAAGGTGCTCCTCAAGAGCCAGTCACATCCAACTCAAAGCGACTTCCCTCTCCTCTCAATGTCCTATGAGGCACTCGACCGATTTTTCCAAAAAGAAGCATTGTTCAAGCACTGCGGCGACGATCCATTCGATGCAATCGAGGACATCTATCCTTGCTCTCCTGTGCAGCAAGGCCTTCTACTGTCGCAGCGCCTCACCCCAGGTGCGTATGAGGTCAGGTTCGACTTTGCCGTCGTTCCCCGGACTGCAGGGGAAAGGGTCGACGCGGACCGACTCCTGTCCGCCTGGCAACAAGTGGTCAGCCATCATCCTGCATTGAGGACCGTGTTTGTGGATGGTGTTTCGACAGCTAGCATGTTCAACCAGATTGTGATCCGCCAGGTGAAGGCGCAAACTACCATTATACATTGTATCGACCGCGACGACATGCTTCGGAGACTTGCAACTCTGGAAACCATCCCCAAAGACCCTGCAACCCCCGCCCACCGCTTGACTGTGTTTAAGGCCCTTAATGGTGATGTCTATTGCAGCTTTGAGATCAATCATGCACTCATTGATGCAATCTCAATGGGCATTGTTCTCCTTGATGTTAGCCGCGCATACGCTGATCAACTCCCAAGGATCAGCGGACCTCTTTACAGCAGCTATATTGGCTACCTGCAGTCTTCGAGTGTTGAAGACGCCCTGAAATACTGGACGACCCACCTGAACGGGATCGTGCCCTGCCATTTCCCTCTGGCAAGCGCGCAGTCGGAAGTCCTCGAGCTCCGGCGTGCCGACATCAAGCTCCATGTGTCGCCTGCAGAGATGCAAAATGTCTCGCGATCAACAGCAGTCACGGTTGCGAGTGTTCTCAAAGCGGCTTGGGGACTCACCCTGCGCGCGTTCGTACGCCAGGACGACATCAGCTTCGGCTCCCTATCCTCAGGCCGAGACATACCCCTTGAGCGAATTCACGAAACAGTTGGACCGTTCATCAACATGCTTGTCGCTCGCATAATTGTTGACCCAGGCATAAGCATAGCCGATCTGCTCCGCCAGGTTCAATCTGACCACGTTCGGGGAATGGAATATCAGAATTGCTCGCTTGCGGACATCCAACACCGGTTGAATCTCGAAGGTCGAGCCTTGTTCAATACGATGATGTCCGTCCAGCGTAGCTCGAATCAGGGTGTGGCAGATATGGAGCTCAAGTTCGAGAGCTTGAGCTCGCATGACCCAACAGAGGTGCGATTTTCATCCCTCCCTTCTACGACCCTCTGCTAACTTTGATCTAGTATGATATCACACTTCACGCCGAGGTGACAGACGACGGCCATGTGAACGCACATCTCAACTACTGGTCATCCTCACTCTCCGACTGGCAGGCGAACCAAATCGCTTATACGTTCGACGCTGTCCTCCAGAGCATGGTTCGTGACGTGGAGACATCGGTCCGCGAGATACAACTCTTTGGCGACCAACAGTGGGCTCAGCTGGCAGAATGGGGATATGCTAGACCACTTCCACCCCCCATGGAGAGCTGCGTTCATGATCTGTTCTCTCTGCAAGCTGCGGCTGCGCCAGATGCCCCTGCCATTTCCGCCTGGGATGGACAACTGTCATACCGTGAGCTAGAACAAGTTACCGACCGTCTCGCCGCAAGACTCGCGGGTCTTGGTATTCAAAGAGGGTCCTATGTCACGCTGTGCTTTGAGAAGAGCATATGGAATCCAGTAGCAATGCTGGCAGTCCTGAAAGCAGGCGGAACATGCGTCTCAATGGACCCTTCACACCCTCCAAGCCGACACGCCATGATTATCAAGGACACGGGCGCAAACCTAGTATTGACCTCGGAAGCGCAATCAGAGACACTCTCCAGGGTCACGGAGAATGTCGTAATTATTGGTCCCAAAATGTTTGCAACTTTAGACCCTTGGACCGCCGAGGGCCAGATGGGCGAAAGAGCAACCCCCAATACTCCTGCCTTCGTCATATACACTTCAGGAAGCTCTGGAACGCCTAAAGGTGTCGTATTACCGCATCAAACGGTTTGCACAAGCATGGAGGCGCACGGTACGGCTCTGCAAATTGAACCTGGATCTCGAGTCCTTCAGTTCGCTTCCCACGTCTTCGACATCAGTATTCAAGATATATTTACGACGCTGACTCGGGGCGCTTGCGTGTGCATACCATCTGACCATGAACGGCTGAACAATCTGTCTGGAGCAATCAATACACTGGAGGTGAACTGGGCCTGTTTAACACCTACAGTGGCTGCACTCCTCGATCCAAAAGCAGTTCCCAACCTCAAGACTCTGACCCTAGCTGGTGAAGCTGTTACCCAGCAGGTCATCGACCCTTGGGTAAGGTCCACGCACCTCCAAAGCTTCAATAATTGTTACGGCCCCGCCGAATGTACTATTTATTGTTCCTGGAATGGATCGTTGGGCCGACGAGGATCCAGTCCAGTGAACATCGGCCGAGGCCTTGCGAGCAACCTATGGGTCGTCAATGAGAGCAACACCGGCCAGCTTGCCCCTATTGGAGCAGTGGGAGAATTGGTCGTAGAAGGCCCTCTCGTCTCACAGGGCTATTTGAATGTTGAGAGCGACGCCTTCATCACAAACCCTGTCTGGGCCGCAACGGGCGACCGCCGCATGTACAAGACCGGCGACCTCGTGCGATTCAACCCCGACGGGACTCTGGACTATCTCGGTCGCAAGGATCAGCAGGTTAAGATCCACGGTCAGCGACTTGAATTGGGCGAGATCGAAAACCATCTGTCGCAGCATGACTCTGTTCGCAGCGGTATCACCCTACTTGCCCGGCAGGGACCATGCAAGGGCAAACTTGTTGCTGTTGTATGCCTTGAAGCATATCAGGGTGCCAATGAGAGCACTGAGACATTGCAGCTTGTCAGTCAAACTTATCGGGATGGTGTTTCTGCGCAAGTCAATGGGCTGCGCGAGTCTCTATCCGACACCCTGCCAGTTTACATGGTTCCTTCTGTATGGATCGTGGCTAGACAGCTGCGGCTCAACAGCTCTTTAAAGATCGACCGCTCAGCCACAGCACAATGGGTAGAGTCTATGAACCAAGAGACTCTGTCAGCCGTCACCAGACTGACTGAGCCCGACGAGCCAGCGGAAGAACTACCTCCTCACAACACTGGCCTGCGTGTGCGCAGTGTCATTGCCCATGTTCTGAATATGGAGCCGAACGAGATCAATCTTAGGCGGTCGTTCATCTCCCTGGGAGGCGATTCAATCAGCGCCATGGAAGTGGTCAGCGAGGCACGGGCACAAGGGATTCAGATGCGCGTGCACGATGTCCTGAAAAGCCGGAGCATCACGCAACTGCTGGAGACCGTACAGGTGGAGGAGAGGACCAGTTCTGTCGGCCCATTCCTGGACGATCCTGTCAATGTCCAGTTCCCACTATCCCCAATTCAACAACTCTACTTTGAGGTCTCAGCACAGCGGCCTAGCCGATTCCACCAGAGCTTCACTCTTCGCCTGTCCCCGAACGTAGACCTGGAGCGCATCCAGTCCGCGTTGGACCACATTGTCGCTCGCCACTCGATGCTTCGTGCACGATTCCAGAATGAAGGCAACTCGTGGACACAATCCATCACGCCGCTGCAGCCTGGTTCCTACCTGTTTGGATACCATACTGTCAAGGATCGCATAGACATCGCCGCAAAGATCGCTGCAGTGCAAGAAGGGATCGACATTATAAACGGTCCTATCTTCTCCGCTGTGGTTCTAGCGGGCGCAGAAGGGAACGTCCTCTTCATGGCCGCTCATCATCTTGTGATAGATCTTGTCTCCTGGAGAGTCATCATGCAAGAGATGGATGAATATCTACGGAATGTGTCTGCCCCTGAGCGTGTCAACACGACAGTCCCCTACCAAGCATGGCTGCGTCTACAAAGCGACAACGCACAGACAATTGAGCCTCGAAAAGCACTGCCGTTCCGCGTCCCACCGGCTCAAGCGAAGTTCTGGGGATTGCAGGCCGGTATGAACGTCTACGGTGACCTTGCCCAGCATGCATTTGCCCTCACAGAGACGATGACCAGCTCTCTGCTGACCGACTGCAACAACCTCTTCAATACGGAGCCCCTAGACCTCTTCATCGCTGCCGTATTCCACTCTTTCGGTCAAACCTTCCCCGAAAGACCACTGCCAACGGTCTTCAACGAAGGACACGGACGTGAGCCGTGGGATAGGAATGTGGACGTTTCTCGGACTGTAGGCTGGTTCACGACCATGCTTCCGCTGCACGTCTCTGATACCCTGCTTGGGGTCGGAAGTACGGCCGCTCAAGTGAAGAAAACAAGGTCCCAGCTGGGGAACGGTCGGGAGTACTTTGCATCGCGATTTCTCGCTGGGGCTGGTCGGCAGTCCTTTAGAAGTCACACCCCCATGGAGGTGCTGTTCAACTACCTGGGACAATACCAGCAGCTGGAACGCGCCGAGAATGCCTTTCAACTGGAAAACACTTCTGATCTAGATCAGTCACTCACCTCGGATGTCGGTGCCCAGACGCCACGTCTCGGCTTCTTTGAGATTTCGGTTCTTGTCATGCAGGGCCGGGCTCGCGTTACGTTGGCGTACAATAAGCGAATGAAGCACCTTGACCGAATCGAAAAATGGGCCGCCAATCTCAAATCCACCCTCGAGGACATTTCTGTGCAGTTCCCAGCATTGGAACTTCAGCGCGTGATGACCAATTTTCCGATGCTTTCGGCCATGACCAACGATGAACTTCGCGGCTTGCGCGAGGAGATCCGATTGCAAGGCTTCGATTTCGACCAGGTGGAGGATATGTACCCGTGCTCACCTGTTCAGCAGGGCCTGCTTCTCAGCCAACAAAAGGCCGACGGCGTATATGAGATCGCCTTCAGGTTCGCTGTTCGGGCCAAGGGTGGTCTTCCAGTGAACGTAGCGGCGCTCGAGAATGCCTGGTATCGCGTCGTTGCCAGACACGGTGCTTTGAGAACGGTCTTCCTGGAGCGAGGCGTCCTGGACGAAGGGGGCCTCCACACCCAAGTTGTGCTAAAGAACCCCGATACTCACGTCGTGCAACTTGCGTGTCCTGATGGGGAAGAGGTGGCAATGCTCGCCGCTGCCGTGAAGGAAGAGCCGAGCACCTCCAAGTATCTGCCACGGTTCTCCATCTGCACCAGTCAATCAGGAAGTGTCTTCTGTCAGGTGGAAGCAAACCACGCCCTCATCGATGCCGCGTCTATCACTCTGATCGTGCGTGATTTGACCTTGGCGTATCAGGGCAGCCTACCAGACGAGCCCGGCCCACTCTACAGCAGCTACATTGAGTACCTCCAATCGGTCGATAAAGATGCCGCCTTGGAATTCTGGGAAACTAGCCTTTCCCAAGTTTCCCCCTGTCTCTTCCCTGAAATCGAGCAGATTACCTCTGAGGCACAAGACAGGACCGATGAGCTGCACTCGACTAGCACGGATATTAGCCACTTGTCGGGCCATCTCAACACATTCTGCCGTGAGAACGGGATTTCCCTTTCAAGTGTATTTCAGATGGTATGGGCACTTGTGCTGCGCAGCTACACGGGATCCGATGATGCATGTTTTGGCTTCATGACAGCCGGAAGAGAGATTCCAGTTCCCGGGATCGCAGAGTGTGTCGGTCCATTCATCAACGTATTGGTTTCTCGTCTCACTACCAGCCCGAGCGATACTCTCCTGGACCTCGCCATACAAATGCAGGAATTCTACATTAGTAGCCTCGCCCACCAGCACTGCTCTTTGGCTGAGATTCAGCACAGCGTGGGCGTACGCCACGACGCCTTGTTCAACACGCTCATGTCCATCCAGCGTGGGTCGTCAGAGACAGCGGTATCAGATCAGCCAGCACTCGAGTTCCACAGCACCAATTCGCACGATCCGACTGACTACAACATCGTCGTCCATGTAGTGCTCTCCAAGACCGAAATTTCAGTTTCTTTGAGCCACTGGAAGTCCAAACTATCAAAATGGCAGGCTCAAAATATACTGGGAACCATTGAGGCTGCGATCCTGAGTCTTTTGAAGACACCCGATCTTCCTCTAGGCCAGGTTTCTCTGTTCAGCTCTCGTGACAAGCAACTGACTGACAACTGGCGCCCACGCCTGCCAGAGAAGACCTTCAAGTCAATCCCAGAGCTGTTTACGACTCAGGCATTGGCGCAGCCTCATGCGCCGGCGGTCCACTCCTGGGACGGAGAACTTACCTACAGAGACTTGGACTTGTACTCTTCCCGACTTGCGTCAACCTTGATCAGAGCTGAAGGCGTATCCACCGGCGACATGGTACCAGTCTGCTTCGAAAAATCCCTGTGGACAATTGTGGCGATGATGGCAGTTCTCAAGGCCGGCGCGACGTGCGTGCCCATGGATCCCTCCCATCCAGACAATCGGCTTCAAGCAATCACCAGCCGCGTGTGTGGCCGAACGATACTCACGTCCTGTGTTCACCAAGGACGCTTCTCATCGGCGGAGCTTAAGGTGGTTGTCGTGGATCAGGCCTTGTTGACAAGAATCGAGCCTGCTGCCAACATCTCCCAGCTGCGAGTAGCATCTCCATCATCCATCGCCTTTGTCATGTTCACATCGGGCAGTACCGGAGAACCAAAGGGTATCCGCCTGCCTCATTCCACGCTAATCACTAGCATGTTGGCTCACGGAGCTGCACTGCACATGGGCCCTGACAAGCGGGTGTTCCAATTCTCGGGATACGCATTCGACCTGAGTCTTCAGGAAATGTTTACCTCACTGATTTTTGGTGCTACTGTCTGCGTTCCTTCGGACCAGGATCGACTCAATGACCTACCAGCCACCATAGAGCGGTTACAGGCAAACTGTGCTACATTAACACCTACTGTGGTATCCTTGTTCAAGCCTACAGATGTCCCCGGCCTGAGGAGTATTGTGCTGGCCGGCGAGGCTCCCCGGCAAGAGACTGTAGATGCCTGGCGGCCAGAGGCCAGCGGTCTGACCTCGCTGAACAACTTCTATGGACCGGCAGAGTGCACGATATACTGTTCCCACAACACCAACTTGGGCGGTTCGAGGAAACAGAGACAGAGACCGACGAACATTGGGAGACCACTGGCCTGCTATCACTGGGTTGTCGATTCCTCCAATCACAACATCCTCGCCCCGGTGGGATGCATCGGCGAGCTGCTGATCGAGGGCCCGATTGTATCGGATGGCTACTTGGACGTGACTCAAAACACCCCCTTTATCCAGGATCCGGAATGGTCCGTCGCTCCGAACGGCGCCACTGGTCGTCGGATGTACAAGACTGGTGACCTGGTGCGCTACAATCCAGACGGAACCCTTGATTACTTGGGACGCAAGGACACTCAAGTCAAGCTGCGTGGTCAGCGTATCGAACTATCCGAGATTGAGCACACTATCAAGACATCGGCACCCGAACTCCAATCAGTGACGGTCGATCTGGTTGCTGGCAAACTGGCAGCATTCTTCTGCTATCAAAATAATACCGAGGAGGAAGCCATCTCTCACGGCCCGCTGTTGCCGGTCACAGCTGCTCGGCGACCGATCCTGACCCGACTGGAAAACACCCTGAGCACGTTGGTTCCCGTGTATATGGTCCCATCCTTGTACATTCCCATTCGAACGCACCCACTCAATACATCCGGCAAGACCGACCGAACACGTCTCAAGGAATGGGCTGGTAGGCTATCAGAGGAGGGTCTTCAGCGATACACCCTGGCACATGTCACCGACAAGGCCCAGCCGACAACCGCAATGGAAAAGAAGATTCAGGTGCTCTGGTCCACCGTCCTCAAGACGCCGTGCGAGTCGATCGGGAGAAACGACAACTTCCTCCGAGTTGGGGGTGATTCAGTTAATGCTATGCAACTCGTCGCTGTGGCTCGTCATGCACAGGTTTCTCTGACAGTGGCTGACATATTTAGGACGCCAGTACTTTACGAGATGGCGTCGGCAGCGAGATCCCACGAGAGAGACGCCCAGGAGAACGAGCCGATCGCGCCCCTTGCGCTTCTCTCGGGCGTAGCATCTGACTCTTTGATACAACAAGTTGCCACCACGCTGGATCTCCCCGTGGAGGCGATTGAGGATATCTACCCTTGCACGCCAATGCAGGAGGGATTGATGGCTCTATCCACGAAGCAGGCAGATGCCTATGTCAACCAAAGCGTCTTTGAGATCCCCAGCACGGTGGATATCGCAGCTTTCAAGGACGCCTGGAGTACGGTCCTTGATCGAGTAGATGTGCTGAGAACCCGGATCGTCTATATCGAGGACCAGGGCAACCTGCAAGTTGTGTGCGCCGGATCCATTGATTGGGAAACTGCACCGAGTCTGGCGGAATACTCAACCACGCCCTTTGGCTACGGGACTGCGCTGACCCGGTATGCCACCGTCCATGAGGGAGAAAAGTGGTACTTTATCTGGACTGCCCATCACGCCGTTTACGACGGATGGACGATGGCCTTGATCTTCAACATGCTCGAGAACGCCTTGTCTGGACGGTCCATCACATTCCCGCGCTCTTACCGGCAGTTCGTCAAATATATCACCACGGTTGATATTGACAAACAGACCAAGTATTGGGGTGACTTGCTGGAGGGCTCCATACCCAACCGCTTCCCTTCAGTTCCTCGAGGCCTTTCACAGGAGAGACGTGCAGCACACCTCACAGACACCATCCATTTCTCTCTCCCCAACGAGGACGGTATCACTCGATCCAACGCCCTTCGAGCCATCTGGGGTCTCGTACTGGCCAAGTACACCAGCGCCAGCGAAGCTATCTTCGGGGTAACGCTTACTGGACGAAATGCACCTGTTGACCGAATCGACGAAGTAGCTGGACCGACGATCACCACTATTCCTGTCCGCATCATCTTCGACCCGGCTGAGCCTGTGGCAGATGTGCTTAATCGAGTGCAGGAAGACGCCATCAAGTCCATTCCATTCGAGCACACTGGCTTACAAAAGATCCGTTCAATCAGTTCCGATGCTCGGGTGGCCTGTGATTTCCTCGCTTTGATGGTGGTTCACCAAGGCTCCGACGAAGCGACGGAAATTCGGGATGTCAATGGCCTCAAGCGTGTGCACACTACCGCCCATGGACCGGCCTTCCACACGTACAGTATCGTTCTGGAATGTACCATTATCGGTGATAAGGTGCAGCTTTCCGTCAATTATGACCAGCGCGTGGTCAATCAGTCTCTGATGGAAAAGGTAATGAGGCACTTCAGATCAGCCCTCCTACGATTACAGACTGGAGGCGTCACGCAGCCAGTGTCGCAGCTGAACACCTTGAGCGACGAAGACCGGCAAACCATCTTGTCCTGGAACGCAGAACTGCCCCAACGAGTCGAGCGCTGTGTCCATGACGATATTTCGGCGCAGGCGAGGCAGCGACCTCGAGCAATTGCTATCGACGCCTGGGATGGAAAACTTACCTACTCCGCGCTCGACGAGCTGACCACTTGCCTCGCTACTCACCTCGTGAGGCTCGGAGTATGTGCTGAGCAACTGGTTCCCATCTGTATGGAGAAGTCGATTTGGGCCAAGGTGGCTATGATTGCTGTCTGGAAGGCTGGCGGCGCCTTTGTGGCGCTGAGCCCGGAGTATCCAGTTGCTCGTCGCCAGGCGATCATGGCTCAGTTGGAAGCACAGGTTCTTCTTGTTTCGCCAACCACACGAAGTTCCTCTGGCGTCCATGCTCCTAATGTGGTCGTGGTGTCGCCCAAGCTCATGGACAAGCTCAACGTGACCGTATCAGAGGCCAGCCTGAGCCACCGGTGCACCCCCGACAACCTTGCCTATGTTATCTTCACCTCGGGCAGCACTGGTATTCCTAAGGGTGTCATGATCGAACATGCCGCCGCCAGCACGAGTATCGCCTCACATGGCGCCCGCATGCATTTCACCACCGACACAAGGGCTCTTCAATTTGCGCCATACCATTTTGACGCCTGCGTTGCCGAGATATTCACCACCTTGGTCCATGGGGGCTGCGTTTGTGTGCCCTCCGAAGAAGACCGCACTCCAGACGTGGTCAACTTCATGAATCACCACCGCACAAACTGGGCCTTCTTCACTCCCTCGTTCGTCCGTCTGATCGAGCCATCGCAGGTCAACTCACTCGAGACTCTTATCCTGGGCGGGGAGGCCCTTCAACGAGACAACATCGAGGCCTGGTCTGCGCACACGAACCTGATGAATGGATATGGGCCGACTGAAACGTGCGTGTTTTGCGTTACGAGAGACATTCCCTTCACAGCTCTCCCTGCCCCAGAGAAGCTTGGATACCCGGTCGGCTCCCTCGCCTGGATCGTCGACGAGAATGACCATAATCAGCTGGCTCCGATTGGGACTGTCGGCGAGCTTCTCGTGGAAGGGCCGGCGCTATCCCGCGGCTACCTCCACGACGAGCAAAAAACTGCCTCCACTTTCATTGTCAATCCGAGCTGGTCCATGACACCCGGCAATGCAAGCGTCTCACGGCGCATGTACCGTACTGGGGACCTCGTTCGATACTCCCATGACGGATCCATCGACTACATTGGCCGCGGCGACAACCAGATCAAATTGCACGGCCAGCGCATGGAACTTGAAGAAGTCGAAAGCTGCATGATCGCGGATCCGTCTGTCCAGAGTGCACTGGTCTTAGTCCCAAAGGTCGGACTGTGCGCTGACCGGTTGGTTGCTATTCTGTCACTGCCAGAAGCGCACGTGGGTGCAGATAACGTATCCTTTGAGGTGATTGCCATGGCAGAGAACCCTTCGTTGCGCATATCGATACAGGGTATTCGGGGGAGACTCTCATCAAAGCTACCACCGTACATGGTGCCGACTGTTTGGCTCGTGGTCTGCCAGATTCCCATGAACGTTTCCAACAAACTCGACCGATCTGCAGCAACGCGCTGGGTACAGGAACTGGACCAAGCCACCTATGAGATCGCCCTCTCCCTCGGTTCTGAGGATGCCGCCTTCACTGCAACAACCAGCATGGACGAAGCTCTGCAGACAATTATTGGGCGCGTTCTGAACCTCCCATCGAGCCATGTTCCGCTGAACAAGTCATTCATCAGCCTAGGAGGTGACTCGATTACCGCTATGCAGGTTCTATCCCGCTGCAAGGCCGAGGGAATCTCAGTTCAAATGGGAGACATTCTTCAGTCTCCCGGTATCCATCAACTCTCAGAAACTGCCCGTGTCCTCAAAGCTCCTGCTGAGGCCGTATCAGAGGAGCTTGACAAACCCTTCGACTTGTCACCCATCCAGTGTTTCTTTTTTGGGCTTCCTATCGAGAAACTGTCTCACTTTAATCAGAGTTTCTTCGTCCGCGTATCACAGCCAGTCGATGTGGCAACACTTACTCGTGCACTCCAGGCAGTCGTCCAACGTCATTCCATGTTACGGGCCAGATTTACTAGATCGCAAGGGAGGTGGTACCAGTTAATTTCCAGTGATATTCAGTGGTCGTACCGTCTCCGAACTCATCTCAACATCCCATCGGATGATATCGAACCGATCATAGCGGCAACGCAACAAGGCTTCAACATTGAGCAGGGCCCTCTGTTAGCGATAGATTTCATCCAAGTCGCGGGACAGCGCCTTCCTTTACTGTTTCTCGCTGCACACCATCTCGTTGTCGACCTTGTGTCATGGCGTGTCATCCTCGCGGACCTCCAGGACGCTTTACAAGCTGGCAGTTTGTCTGCACCTGCGCCCTTCCCCTTCCAACGGTGGGTGAACCTTCAACTCAACTATGCCCGCAACCACCTCTCGCCGGATCAAATCGGCCACGGTAATATTGCACCTGCCAGATACACCTACTGGGGCATGGAAGATGCTCCAAACATTGTGCGTGACGCGGTGAAGGAGAGTGTGTTGCTTGACGCCGACAGTACTTCCAATCTGCTTCAGCTGAGCAGCAATGCGTTCGGCGCTCAACCGGTCGATGTGCTAATGGCAGCCACCCTGTACTCATTTGTGCAGACATTCACCGATCGCGATGCTCCTGCTTTGTTCACCGAAGGTCATGGACGGCAGACGTGGGACGATGGCATTGACCTTGGGCGGACCGTCGGCTGGTTCACCACCCTTTCCCCTCTGTATATCGCTCGAGGGCAGCTCTCGACAGCTATCGAGTCCATCCGCCAGGTCATAGATGCCCGCAGCAGGATCCCACAGAACGGATGGTCGTATTTCACCTCTCGTTTCGCGAACGACGCCGGCAGAGAGGCCTTTTCGGGGCACTGGCCGATGGAAATGCTATTTAACTACCTCGGCCAATACCAGCAACTCGAAGCGGCCGATGCGTTCTTCAAAGATGAGCCACGCCTGGCAACGGAGGCATCGTCCGACATTGATCCCAACTTTCCCCGTTTCGCCTTGATTGAAATTTCCATCATAGTGGTACAAGGTCATATGCGACTCGACTTCGCTTTCAGTCGACAAATGCGCCGCCAGGCGGAGCTCCGCGACTTCGCATCCAGATGTCTACAGGTCCTCCGAGAGATTACTGCCGCCCTTCCAATGCTCAAGTCCAGGTCAACCGTGCGGGATTATCCACTCCTCCCACTCGCTGATTCGGCTTTGGAGAAGCTGCAAGATCTGGTACCTAAGCTTGGCCTGTCGTCAACAGCCGAGATCGAAGACATATATCCCTGTTCGCCGATGCAGCAGGGTTTACTCATTGCTCAACTACGCACAAAGGGGGCATATGAGGTAGAGTTCTTGTTTGAGGTGGAGAGCACCGAGCGGGGATCAGTCGATGTACAAAGGCTGTGCAGCGCGTGGGAGCAGGTCGTCCAGAGGCATCCGATCCTGAGAACGGTATTCGTTACTGATCTTGCGCATGACGCCGCCTTCTGCCAACTAGTGGTCAAGCATACCATTTCCAGATTGAAGCAGATCAAATGCAGCGACGATGTCGCGATGGAAATCCTGCAAAGCACAGAGAGAATTGATCACAGGGACCTGACACCGGCGCATCAGTTGTCGATGGTCCAAACAGACAGCAATAGGATTCTGTGCCGCCTCGAGGTCAACCACGCCCTGATGGATGCTGTCTCCATGGGCATCGCCCTCCAGGACCTTCGCGCGGCGTACAGCAATGCCCTGACCAGTGTTCCTGCCCCATTGTATTCCAGCTACATCAAGCATATCCAAGATATGCCGAAGGAGGCCGCCCTTGGCTACTGGAAGACCTACCTGGATGGGGTCCAACCTTGCATCCTTCCTCCGCACACAACTGCTGCTGACGATCTGCACCAACTGCACAGTGTCAAATTCAACCTGTCTGCCGCCGAAACAAGGAGACTTCGCGCCTTTTGTGTAGCGCACAGCGTCACGATGGCAAACCTCTTCCAAGCTGTCTGGGGCCTGGTCTTGCGACTCTACGTCGGGACCAATGAGATTTGCTTTGGATACATGTTGTCTGGGCGAGAGTCGCCGATTGAAGGCATTCATGACGCAGTTGGTCCTTTTGTGAGCATGAACATCTGCCGCCTGAATGTCGTCCCCTCTGAATCCGTACTGTCACTCGCCAAAAACGCCCGCGATAACTACAGTGCTGCGTTGCAACACCAGAATTGCTCGCTCGCTGAAGTTCAGCACGCCCTTGGAATTTCTGGAGATCGACTCTTCAACACGATGATGTCGGTCCAGCGCTCGTCCGCTGTGAAGAGCACTCAGAATGGGCTGACAATCACCCACCTGGGTAACAACGACCCAACAGAGTACGAGATGGCCATAAGTGTGTCGCTGGCAGATGATGCTACACAAGTCCAGCTCAACCACTTCACTTCCAAGATCTCGGACTGGCAGGCCAACAATGTGGCCGAGACCTTCCGCACTATCCTCCTGCAGGTCCATGAATCCGACAATAGAACCGTCTCCATGCTCAAAGCACTCAGTCCTGGTCACGAACACCAAGTGAGGGACTGGAATGCGGTTGTGCCCGCACGCCGAGATGAATGCATTGATAAGCTCTTGGAAACCCGGGCGGTTCACACACCACAAGCCCTGGCCATCCACGCATGGGATGCTACTTTCACCTATGAGCAGGTTAATGAGCTCTCTACCCGTCTGTCTATCTATCTGGCATATATGGGAGTGGGCAACAGCAGCATCATTCCCTTATGTTTTGAGAAATCCGCCTGGACGGTTGTCGCCATGATTGCAGCATTGAAAGCCGGAGCTGCCTTTGTGTGTCTTGACCCGGCACATCCAACGACCAGGCACAAGCACATCGTCTCTGATGTTGGCTCCTCTGTCATCCTGGCCTCCGCCGCACAGTCTGAGAGAGCGAGCGATCTGGCAGAGGACGTGGTGACGGTGGACGAGGGCTTTATCCAGTCATTGCCTCCAGTGAACAAGAAGATAATGGAGCGCACCTATCGCACCCGCCGATCCCAGCCCTCTGACCCAGCCATCATCGTCTACACCTCGGGAAGTACAGGGACACCTAAAGGGGTCGTGCTGAGCCACTCCAATATTGCGAGCAGTATGGCGGCGCATGGAGAAGCCCTACAGATCAACCCTGGCTCTCTACGAACCTACCCCAGCACATGGTGCCCTCTGTCATCATTCCACTGCGCGAGATGCCTCTCAACCTCTCGAGGAAAACAGACCGTGGCCGCCTGCGTCAGATTGGTTCCTCCCTGTCCCTGGACCAGCTTCTCTCGTTTGCTCCAGCAGACATACAAGACAAGCAGTCCCCGACCACTCCTGGTGAGCTCAAACTCCAGAGCCTGTGGGCAGATGTCCTGGGCATACCGCCGTCATCGATTGGAAAGAACGACAATTTCTTCCGACTTGGAGGCGATTCCATTGATGCCATGCAAATCGTCACTCTCGCTCAACTAGATGGATGGTCACTGAGTGTCAGCGACATCTTCCGCGGCTCTTCTTTGGAAGACTCTGCTGCTAAAATGAAAACTAACGATATGGAGGACATGGCAGTTTTGTCTGTTGAGCCGTTCTCCATGCTCAGTAGTAAGGTCTCCTCCATTCAAGGCTTGCAAGAGGAAGCTGCAGCACAATGCGGAATCCAGCTTGAACGAGTGCAAGACCTGTATCCTGCGACTCCACTGCAGGAGGGTCTCATCACCCTTTCGCAAACCAACCCTGGCGCCTACATCAACCGGAACGTCTTTGTCCTTCCGTCTTCCGTCGATGCGACTCGCTTCAAAGCAGCCTGGGAGACAGTCGTCAGCTGTACCGAAATCCTGCGCACAAGGATCATCCTCTCCGCTGATGGAAATACGCTTCAGGTCCTCCTAGACGAGCCCCTGGCGTGGGACGAAGCCGAGGACCTCGACGCATACCTTACAAGGGGCAAAGAGCTACCAATCGGCTACGGCGAGCGCCTCGCGCGGTACGCGATCATCGACAACGGTCAGGTTCGACACTTCGTGTGGACGATGCACCATGCGGTATACGACGGATGGAGCGTTGCGTTGATACTGCATAGAGTCGCAGAGGCGTACGAGTCGCAACCACTTATCCCCACTCCTTCCTTCAGTTCCTTCATTGCATACCTGCAGCAGCAGGACCAGGAGGAGCAGGAGAACTACTGGAGATCGCAACTCGAATCCGCCGTCTGCCCCAATTTCCCACCCGCAATTGCCGCCGGTGATGAGAAGCAACATAGCGTCCTTACGGAGGTACTCCCCTTTACCGCAAGAGCCAATTCCTGCGCCACGATTTCGTCTCTTCTCCGAGCAGCCTGGTCTCTTGTCATTGCCCGCTACTCTGACTCCGATGAAGTTATCTTTGGCTCGACATTGACAGGACGTAACATACCAGTTCCTGGGATCACCGGCATGATTGGTCCTACCATCGCCACTGTACCGATCCGGATCGCTCTTAGGGCTACGGAGTCACTACAAGATTTCTTCTCTCGTATACAGAGCCAGACAACCGAAATGATGAGGTTTGAGCAGATGGGGTTGCAGAACATCCGGAAACTATCTCCCGGAGCCGAAGAGGCGTGCAGCTTTAGGAACCTGCTTGTGATCCAGCCAGGAAGTGACCAGGCCAATGCAACTCTGCCACTGGGGCTTGAGCGTTGTGACGGCGTCCCATCCGACTTCCATACCTTTGATCTCGTGCTTGATATCACCACCCACACCGACCATCTTGATGTCCAGGTTGAATACGACGCAGGCTTGATACCTGAAAAGCAGATGCGCCGGATTCTGCACCAATTTGCCCACGTTTTGGGTCAGCTCAACACTCTGCCACTGGAGAGGTCAGTTGCCGACATCTCTCTTGTGAGCCCTCAAGACGTGGCCGAATTCAAGTCCTGGAACTCTCACCGCCTGAGGTCTTCTCGAAGGCTGGTCCAGGAGAACTTTGAGAATGAAGCAATTCTTCACCCAAATCGCCCGGCCATTTATGCCTGGGACAAATGCTTTACCTATGGAGAATTGAACTCCGTAGCTGAAAGGCTCAGCCAGCACCTTGCGTCTGTCGGTGTTGGCCCTGGGTCTTTTGTTCCCGTCTGCTTGGAAAAGTCCGCCTGCACCATTGTTTCGATGATGGCCATTCTGAAGACAGGTGCAGCCTGCGTTCCCCTGGATGCGTCTCATCCAGCAAGTCGACATGAGATGATCATTAACGAGGTCTCGGCGAAGGTGATTCTGGTTGGAGAACAGCAGCACCATCTGTCCTCCGGTCACCAGGGACAAGTGTTGGTGATCAATTGGGCATTCATCGAGGGACTCCCGAGTGAGAATGAGCTCCTCGTCGAGACGGCGCCTTCAGACCTCGCCTTTGTCATCTACACTTCTGGCAGCACCGGGGTACCCAAGGGAGTCCTACTCACCCACTCTGCAGTCTCCACCAGCATGGACGCCCACGGCTCGGCCCTGAACATTGGCCCAGCCTCTCGGGTGCTGCAATTTGCATCGTATGCCTTTGACATTAGCCTGCAGGAAATATTCACCTCGTTGAATCGGGGCGCTTGCGTGTGTGTACCATCCGAAGAGCAGCGAGTCAACGATCTCACATCGTTCATTCGGGAGGGCAATATCAACTGGGCTTGTCTGACCCCAACTGTTGCCTCCATGTTTTCTTCCAGGGAGGTACCCAGTCTGCAGACTCTCACGCTTGCTGGAGAGGCTGTCACGCCAAAGGCCGTTGATATCTGGCGTAACGCGGTGCAAAGCTTCAATAACTGCTATGGACCAGCAGAATGCACCATCTATTGCTCATGGAATGACGCTGTTGGGGCAGACGGAACGAAGCCATGCAATATCGGCAGGGGTCTTGCTAGCCATCTCTGGGTGGTAGAACCCGTCGATCACGACCGTCTTGCTCCTGTGGGCTGTGCTGGCGAATTGGCCGTGGAAGGACCACTTGTCTCTACCGGTTACCTGAATGATACCGATAAGACAAAACAATCTTTCATTCAAGATCCAGCCTGGGCCCGAGTGGACGGAAAACCAGCGGGACGTCAATTTTATCTCACTGGAGATCTAGTGCGCTATACATCTGATGGCTCGTTAGACTACCTGGGCCGCAAAGACCACCAGATTAAGATACATGGTCAGCGCGCTGAGATCGGAGAAATTGAACACCAGCTCTTGAGTGGTGGAGAGTTCTCCAATGGCCTGGTTCTGCTTCCTCCATCTGGAATCGTTCAGGGTCGTCTCGTGGGTGTTGTCTCTCTCTCCAATGATAACCCTACCACAAACGGCTTGGAGCTCCTTGCCCGCTCCGACAGGGCACCGGCCAAAAAACAGCTTCGTCGTCTTAGCACCCGCCTACGACAAGTTCTTCCGTCGTATATGAACCCATCCGTATGGATCGTTGTTGACAGCATTCCACTCAACACCTCCCGTAAAGTCGACCGCAAGGCCGTGTCTCGATGGGTGCAGGAAATTAATCACGACACCCTGCAGGCTGTCATGTCACTAACTGCTGAAGATGAAGGAGCCGTGGTTGCACACAATGACACCGAAGCGCGACTCCAAGCTCTCCTGGCACACGTACTTAACCGCCACCCTGAGCAAATCTTCCTCAATCGCTCCTTTGTCAGTCTGGGAGGCGATTCAGTTACTGCAATGCAGCTGGTGGCGCGCGCTCGTGTGCAGAATATCCAGTTGAGTGTTCGGGATATCTTGAAGAGCCAGGATATTGTTCAGCTGGCGACCCTCGTGCGGACCACCGAGTCGACGGTCGCCGTCAATGAGGAGCAGTTGGACGTCGAATTTGCTCTTTCCCCGGTCCAGCAGTTCTACTTCGAAGTGTCTGGTCAGCAGCAAACACACTTCAACCAGAGTTTCTTCCTCCGCATCACACGCCCGGTTACTGCAGATCGCGTTGCTGAGGCCGTCCGACAGCTCGTGGTCCGCCACTCCATGCTTCGAGCGCGATTCCAGAAAACCCAGGATGCAACATTTACCCAGCTGGTCTGTAGTGCGGTTGACGGCTCGTACCGCTACCAGCGCCACCAGCAGCTAGACCGTGCTGCCATGGTATCCGTAATGGCGGCCAGTGAACGTGCCTTGAATATCACCTCTGGACCTCTGTTCAGTGCGGACTACTTTGAATCTGGAAGCGATCAACTATTATTCCTGGTTGCCCATCACCTGGTAATCGATCTCGTTTCATGGCGGATCGTCATACAGAACCTGGAAGAGTATCTCCACTCTGGTCGATTGGCAGACGAATACCCCCCGACATCCTTTCACTCGTGGTCCGCCTTACAAGCACAGTACGCTCGCGACCATTTGTCACTACACTCGGTATTGCCCTTTGATGTGCCCTCTGCAGACGCCTTGTACTGGGGTCTCGAGGATAGACAAAACTGCTACAGCACTGCGACCACTCAATCCTTCACACTGACCGCCGAACACACTTCCGCCCTCCTCCATGCTGCCAACCAAGCGTATGGTACCGACCCTGTGGAGATCTTCATTGCAGCGCTCCTGCACTCCTTTACTGAGATATTCCGAGACCGTGAGACACCGACAGTCTTCCTGGAGGGACATGGACGAGAGTCCATGCATGCCTCAGTTGATCTGTCCAGCACCGTTGGCTGGTTTACGGCCATGGCTCCGGTCCATCTTCCAGCTACCGATTCTAGCGATGTTGTCGATGCGGTGCGACGCGTCAAAGATCGCAGACGAAGACTACGCAATAACGGCTGGCAATATTTCACTGCGCGATATGCCAATCCTGACGGCACCGATGCTTTCCCCTCGCACTGGCCAATGGAAGTGCTGTTTAACTACATGGGCCAGTATCAACAGCTCGAGCGCACAGATGCCTTGTTGCGAGAAGAGCCGCGAACTAATCTCGAGGGGGTGGAGGACATCGCTGGCGATGTCACCCGACTCGCATTCTTCGAAGTGTCCGCTGTCGTGATCCATGGTATCGCTCGCTTCGACTTTACGTTCAGCCAGGAGATGCGCCACCAGACGGAGATTGGACACTGGATTGATACCTTCCAGGAGTCCTTAACCCAGGCCGCGACAGTCCTGCCCGGTATGGCCCCGGAGAAAACGCTCAGCGACTTCCCATTGATGTCACTGTCATATTCCGGGCTTGAGATGCTTCGCAAGGGTCCTTTAGCGGATGCAGGCTTCTTGGACCTGGACAACATCGAAGACATCTATCCTTGCTCACCCATGCAGCAAGGCCTGCTTCTCAGCCAAACCAAGTCAAATGGGCTGTACCAGCTGCGCTTCTCATTTGAGGTGGCCAGCACCCGGACCTCGGTCACTGCTCAGAAGATGTTCGATGCCTGGCAACAGGTCGTTCATCACCAACCCATCCTGAGGACCTTTTTCATCGATGCTGTTTCTCCCAACGCCCTGTTCGATCAGGTTGTCCTGCGCAACTTCTCTCCTCGCACCCGCCACATGACCTGCAGCGACGACGAGGTCATGCGAGCGCTCAACACTCCGCAATCACCAGAGGAAGACAGATACTTGCCACCACACCGCCTGGTCATCATTGAGGGCCAGACAAAGCTCGTATGCTCCTGGGAGATGAGCCACGCCATCGTCGATGCTTTTTCGATTGGTATGATTCTTGGACAACTCACCGATGCCTATCAAGGATCCCTACGAGCGCCACCAGCTCGCTTCAGCGAATACATCGGCCACATCCAGAGCAAGGGCACCGAGTCCGCTCTCCAATACTGGTCCCAAAGCTTGCAAGGGGTAGAGCCCTGCCACCTCCCGCTTGACGGCAACGCTGGCGACAGGGCCAAGCTGCAGTCGCAGAAGGTCGACCTCCAAGTTCAACCCGCGGCAATTTACTTCTTCTGCCAGGCCCACGGCGTGACCATTGCCAACCTCTTCCAGACCGTGTGGGCGCTGGTGCTCAACGCCGTGACGGGCTCCGAGGACGTCTGCTTTGGGTATCTCGCCACCGGCCGCGAGGCTCTCGAACCTGGTCTCAGTGAGGTTCTCGGCCCTCTCATCAACTTGTTGGTCTGCCGTGTGATCGCAGCCCCGGGCACGCAGGTGCGCGATCTGGTCCAGAACGTGCAGCGGGACTATGTGACTAGTTTGGGGCACCAGGACTGTTCGTTGGCTCAAATCCAGCATGCGTTGAAACTATCGGGCACTCCGCTCTTCAACACCATCATGTCGATCCAGCCTCTGGGTTCGAGCATGGACGACAACGACGCAATCCTTCGCTTCAGAAGCATTGATTCCCATGATCCCACCGAGTACGACGTCGCCGTGAACATTGGATTCTCCTCCACGGAGGTCGATGTGACGCTCAATTACTGGTCTCCGGCACTCTCCGACTGGCAGGCCACCAACGTGTGCCATACCCTTGATGCGGTCCTTGGCTGTATCGTGGGAGGCCCGTCCCAGCTCGTTGGCGAGCTCGACCTCTTCAGTGATCGCCACTCCAGCCAACTTTCCGCCATGATCGGTTCCCAAAACAGTGTGGAGGCGGTTGAGTCGACCATTCCAGCATTGTTTGCGGAACAAGTCGCGCTCACCCCTTCTGCTCCAGCGCTTTGTGCCTGGGATGGCCATCTCTCCTTCCAGCAACTAGACGATGTTTCCGATCGAATCGCGCAGCTCCTGGTTACTCTAGGTGTGCAGCCCGAGGTGATCGTCCCGACTTGCTTTGATAAATCCGTCTGGTACACTGTGGCCGCACTGAGTGTCATGAAAGCTGGAAGAGCCTGGGCTGCTCTCGATCCCTCTCACCCCCCAGCCCGCCATCAGGCGATTCTCCAAGACATCAAGGCCACTGTTGTCTTGACCACCTCGACGTACCACTCGCGCCTTGCCGCCCATGTCTCTCATGTTATTTGCCTTGATCAAGCTCTGGTGGACTCACTACCCCCTCCTGCCAGCGCTTCTGCCTCCATTACCCCTGCGAAGCCAAACAACCTGGCCTACGTTGTCTTCACCTCGGGCAGCACGGGCACCCCTAAGGGTATCCTCGTGGAGCATGTCAGTGTCTGCAGCAGCATGAAAGCACATGGCGCCGTCCTTCATATCGGGCCTGGAGACCGGGTCCTGCAGTTCTCCGCGCACGTGTTTGACCTCAGCATTCAAGAGATTTTCACCTCGCTCATCCACGGCGCCTGTGTCTGTGTGCCCTCGGAAGCGCAACGAGTCAATGATCTGCCCGGAGTGATGCGCGAGCTGCAGGTCACCGCCGCAACGCTCACGCCAACGGTGTGTTGCACGTTCCAGCCAATGGACGTGCCCTCGCTGAGACTGTTGATCTTTGGCGGCGAGGCGGGCAATCAGAAAGCCCACGATCTGTGGCGTGGAATTCCCGTGCTCGCCAACTGCTACGGGCCTGCCGAGGCCACCATCTACTGCATCTGCAATACCGGTCTGTCGACCTCCACCCACAAAGTCACCAATATCGGCACACCGACCGGCTGCCGGCCGTGGGTGGTGCATCCGAACGATCACCACCGTCTCGTGCCCGTGGGATGTGTCGGTGAACTTGTCATTGAGGGCCCGCTGGTCTCTCGGGGCTACCTGAACGATCCCGTCAAGACAGCGGCAGTGTATGTCGAGAATCTGGCCTGGGCCGAACAATCCGACCTCGCCGCCCGGCCAAGACGCTTTTACAAGACGGGCGATCTCGTCCACTACCACGCCGACGGCACTCTGCAGTATCTCGGCCGCAAGGACTCCCAGGTCAAGGTGCACGGGCATCGCATCGAGCTGGGCGAAGTCGAAACGCACATCAAATCGCAGATCCCCAACATCGCCCAAGTCGCCGTGGAACTCGTCTCGCAACCCGGCCGAGGCGACCGGACGCTGGCTGCATTCCTCTGCTTCTCGGAGAGTATCTCGGTGGAACAAGAGTCTCCGGGTGATCTCCTCCTGCCGGTGACCGACGCCATGCGCTCGATCTTGGTCGACAACCTCGAAGCCGTGACACACTCGATGCCCGCCTACATGATTCCCTCGCTCTTTGTGCCCCTCCGCCATTTGCCCCTCAATCTCTCCGCCAAAACCGACCGGAGCAAGCTCCGCCGTCTGCTTGAGGACGTCCCCGTGGAGGCTCTTACCTCGTACCGCCTCGCGCAAGAGACCGTCAAACAGCCACCGTCCACGCCCCTCGAACGGCGCCTCCATCACCTGTGGAGCCAGGTCCTCGACCTTCCCGGCCCCTCCATCGGCGTGACCGACCCCTTTGTGCAGCTCGGCGGCGACTCCATCACCGCCATGTACTTGGTCAGCGCCGCGCGCGAGGCCGGCATCTCGTTCTCGGTGGCCGAGCTGTTCCAGGCGTCCACCATTGCCAACATGGCCGAGATCGCCCAGGATCTCAGTGAGGACGACAATACGTCGAGTGACTCGGTCGAGCCGTTTACTCTGATTGATGCTGGGGACATCTCGCTTGACTCGTTGCTGGATGAGGTGACGGCGCAGTTTGATTTTTGATTTTTTCGCGACGTTCCGTCTCCGCGTATTTCATATGTTCGTTTGATTTGATCTCTACGTGTTTGTTGTGGAATTGATT
>RHLO01000933.1:0-21649 GCA_003719415.1 Aspergillus olivimuriae
GTGCTGGGGTTGGGGGTGTGGTTCATGTTTGCGGTTGTGGAGGAGGTGTTGTTGGTCGTGGGCTGGGGTTGGGAGGGTTGCTGCGATTGTTGTTGTTGGGAGGAGCTCGATTCGGCGGGCGGAGTGAGGGGTTGCGTGGATGGTCCCGCGGTCTGGGACTGGCTTGGTGAGGCCATTGTGAGGTGGTTTGGACGTGCTGATGTACTTGACCAGGGAGATGCGTCTCTGTTCGGCGTTGGAGGTCGGGTCGCGTTGGAGAATGGAGGGATAGACCCTCTGTGCGGCGCGATCGTGAATGTGCGTCGCACTCGACAGAAGAATTTGTCGCAATGGGAGGGCGCAGTCGAAGGCGATGGACTGGCGGAAGTATGGAGATGAAGACGGAGGGATGAAGTTCAGAGGGAGCGAAAGACGCAAAGGGTTGCAATGCTGCTAGTCCCGATCGGGCAGTCCCGCCAGCTACACCAACCTCACGCTCGACACAGGTACCTTCAGGTGCCGCTACATCTGCCCATCACAGATCTTCTATACCAGACGAATACATACGCAGTAGCGATTCACATTATGTCTAGTCTATCAGTGCTATAAACACCCTTCCCCAAAGGCTATACCGCAACGCTCCGACCAATCCAATCCAGTACAAACTCCAATGATGCAAGAAACAACAACACCCAGAATGCCAGTGCAAATGCATTTCGACGTCCATCAGACATCTAATTGAACTTCCCATGCGGAGTATCTTCGAGTGTCCACGACGCGTGGTGTTGCAGGGAAGCGAGGCGCGCCTCCATCCTGTCACGATGGGGGGCCTGCCGCAGTTGATGCAGAAGTCAGGCTGGCGGTCTTCATTGTCCGCTCGAGTTGATCCACCTCGTCACCGGACTCCGCCTCTTCATCTCTTGCATCCTCAAGATGAAGGCTGGGGTCATCGACCACGCTAGACTCATCTAGCGACCCCTGCGAGATGTAGCTGGCGGCAAGATCTTCCTCGCCGGCCTCTTCGTCAAGATCACTGCCTTCTTCATATTCATCTTCCTCCTCGTCCACATCTTCGTCGTCTTCGTCTTCATCTTCCTCATCCTGCTCTTCGTAATCGTCTTCATCCTCATCTTCAGTATCGGTGCTGGAGAAATCATCAAGGACCGGAGGCGGTTCTCTCCAATATGTAAAGTCCGTATATGCCTCTCCGCCCGCCTGGACAAGCAAGCTGGTAGGCGGGAAGAAATGATCCAACAGTTCGCCCATAGTCACGTAACTGCTGCGGTAGTTGTTCAGGCTGAGCAGATCCAGATACACTTCGGCATTCGAATTGATCGTAAAGATCCGACTGGACGGGATGTTCACCGACCGATAGCTCAGAGCATCGGTCAGACGATTGCCGAACCCAGCATAGAATGGGTTTTCTTTCCCGTTGAACAGACCCAAAATGTCGCGCAGACAAGCCATCTTGAACACCTCCGGCTTTCGCAAGTAAATTTCTCGTCGCAGGGCGGCCATGGTCCGATCCGGACTCATGATCACGGGGCCCTTCGGCAGCCGGAACCCATCCTGACACACTCCGTACAGATAGGCGCGCGTCGTGTCTGCTTGGCCGACCGACCGACTAGTCAGATACATGATGTTGTAACCATTGTTGACGATATCCGTGTACAGCTTGGCCACGCCAGCGTGTGTCCAATCACGACCAATCATGTTCAGCACGTGTCCAAGAGCATCAGACCTAGCGCAAGCCCGATATCAGTAAAATGCACATAAATCCGTTGGAGGCAAAGTGACTCACTTCGTGATAGTGCCATCAATGTCGGAGATGACAATCGGAACGTTGCCGTTCCATAGATACATTGTCGCTGTACATGTCGCTCGGTTCACACTGAATGACATTTCGTTCGCACCAGGCTTGAGGTTCAAAGCCTTCAGCTGATCGCTGGTCAGGCGCAAAGTCTTTGCGTAGTTCCGAGTCAATTCTCCCGGAACAGGAGACTGGGGCGGCGTTGGGAACCCAGGTTGGACGTCGGACTGGGTACGATAATGCCGCGAGATGGTGGTATTCCGAACAGATCCGTCGCTGTCACTGTGGTAACCAGGATCCGAGATGGCATTCTCGCTCATGGCCGAGCTCGGTCTCATGGCGTTGAATGTAGCGCGCCGGTTGGCCGCCTCCTTTGCATCTTCACTACTATAGATCCAAAGGTTGCCATGTTCATCGGCCCCAATGAGCGCACCAATGTCGTAGTTCCCTTCCAGCTCTTCAGCGAGAATCCTGCGCGCGACGACTTCTGCGCGCAAGGCATCCTCTTCATTGCTCTTGTAGCCTGTCATGTCCAGCATCAAATCACCAGTGTCTGTGACATGAGAAGGAATATTCGAGACGGAAAGTTTCTTCGACAGGGAGATGGCCCTTGATACGGCCTCTTCCGCCGACAGCGGAGGTGGACTACGGGGACGAAGTCCCTCGTCGGGATCTTCGTTCGACGGTGGCGATTGCGCGCCGTATGCTTGCTCACCACTACCCGAGGCCTTGCTCAGCAGGACATTATCGGAAACAGACCGATCGAATTTAGGCTCATCGCTGAAGGAACCATGGCGGGAGCGACCCAATTCCGAGATCTCTGGCGATCGTGACAGGGGCGTCATCGCACCTATAGAAAAATGAGCACAAGATCATGCATCTAGACGTCGACACTGCCGTACCTAAGTCACTGGATGCACGCGTAGTTCTCGAGATGAGGGGAACGTTCGAGTCGGACTTGGCATCCTGGGGGTGAATTCCTGCAGATCGATCGAGGTCCAGATACTCAGGCTCCTGGAGGGAGGAAGGGAGGTTGTCTTCGCTGCGCATCTTTGGACTAGCCGTGGGCGACACCAACGGTGATGTCTGTAGCGAGGCGGGAATCTCATCAGTGGTTTCGAACACAAAGAAAGCCTCGCCGCCCTCTCCGAGCTTCATCGAGTAATTTTGTTTCACGCCATTGACCTTGAACTCCACCTGATGGTGTGTTAGTATCTGAAGGATTCCACGACGTCATTGAAAGGGGAGAGAATGTTGTACCTTCTTCTCATATGGACGGAGCAACGAGAACTTGCCAAAACGGACATGGAACGGCGAGCAGGCGAGAGTTCCTGGTAAGCCCATCAGTTAGCGATCAAGCTCCAGATGGAAGGAAGAATCGGTTGGATCAACGTACCATCTTCTTGTTCAATCACGATTACATCGATGGCACCGCTCAAGGTAGCTGGGTTGATGGAATTCCAGGTCTTGGAGACGGAGCCGCTGATACTGCGGACGTACTGCATCGCGGAAGGACGAGGGTGGGGTGAACGCCCCCGAAAGAGATCAATGAGCGAGAAAAAGTGAGAAAAACTGACCGACCAGGACCAGGGTCGGAAGGATGGGAGGATGGAAAAGGTCAGAAGGAAGGTGAAAGTCAGTCGCTGGCAGGAATTGCGGCCTACATACGGCCCATGTGACAGAGGCCGAGAGACATGGAGAACCACCACCAGGGACGGGCGGGTGTAACAACGAGCGTGGAACAACGGGGGTAAACGGACGGAATTCGAGGCAGTACCTCGTGCGAAGTCGTATATGTAGTGATTGAGCTGTGATCGGAGAGCGAGTGAGGTCGAAAAGCGTGGGGAGCAGCAGCGTTGTTGGCGGTTGAGCAACCTCCCAACAGCCAACCGCCCAACAGCCATCCTCGGTCTTGCATTCCCGGCACCGCCGATGCCACCTGCACTAGCCGTGTTGGGCATGCGGGGACCCACATCATTGGACGGATGTCCATTATGTCATAGGCTGAGTCAGGATCCTGTCTGTGCAAGCTGACTCAGCTATGCTGCTGACACATCCATGCGCCTCACATGACCGCCCCACGGCTGGCCACTCGCAGACTCTCGTCGGTGATGAAGACCGGCGATCGTCCTCCGCCCAATTCTTCTTCCCCCCCTCTCTTCATGCCCGTCCCCATGGGTCTTCGACGCTGGGATGTATGAGCCGTTGTATCTCTCTTTTGACGCCTACCCTAGCGTGGTCCCCCGAGTCCGGGTACGAGGCGTCATGGCTCTCTTCCTGGCCGTCACCATCCTGTGGGCGCTCATCTGGTAAGTCCCAGCCCGCCCGATCTGTCCCCTTCGCTTCCGCCCTGCCTAACCGCGAGTTCTCTCTAGGCTGCTCTACCGGGCATGGCAGGTCTGCCAGACGCCAAACGATGTCCTTGTGGAGAAGCTCGGCTTGGATATCCCGCCGCCGCCAGAGTTGACCCTGGAAGAAATTACCGCTCGGGAGATTCGCATTGCGTGGAAACAACCTGAATTCCATAATTCCATCCACAAGCATATTATCCAGGTGAACGGAGCGAAGGGTACGTTTGCTTCCTCCCAGCAATTGTGGCATGCGGCTTCGGTCTTCTCTTGTCTGTCCAGCTAACGAGTAATGCCAGTCGGTGAATCCAAACGAGCGGAAACGGCCGTGGAAATCCTCAATTTACTCCCCGGAAATATCTATCACATTTGCGTACTGTCTGTCAGTGCAGCCAGTTTCCAAACCCCCAGCGCCGTTGTCCACGTGCGAACGAAATCCCTGCCACTGTCACAAGCCCAGCAAAATGCCTCCAACGCCAATATCACCATTCGAGCCTCCATTCCCCGGTCCACTGCCGGATTGGCAGCCCCGTCAGCACCGATGATGGCTCGTGAGCACAGTGGAGGCCAGCTCCCAAGCAAACGAATCACGGCCGGACGGAAACAATCCCCTGCTGCGGGTGTTACCGATTCGTCACATGGCCACGCAGACGAGCCACTGAAAAGCACGGGCTCTAACGACCGAGACGAAAGCCTGGAGGAACTCGCTGAGCGGTTGAAAGCATTACAACACGAGAATGAGAATATCGAAAAGCAGGTTGCCGACGAAGAAGAGGAACACATTGCTCTGCTGAAAGAGCTAGAAAAACAGCGCGACGAGTTGAGAAAACGTGTCAAAGAGAAAGATGAAGTCAGCGGCGACCTGAAGAAGCATGTCTACAAACTGGAGAGTGTCAACCGCACCGTGCAAAGTGAAAAGGCGAAACGGGAAAAACTCTTGCAGCAAAAGGAATCTGAGCGGCAGAAGCGAAAGGATAACATCGTTCGATGGCAGGAACAGATGGCGCAAATGGTGACGGATGCTACTCAAGCCAGGGAGGACAAAGCTCGCGTGGAAGAAGACGGCAAAAAGCAGGCAGACGAAGTCCGAGATAAAATCGCAAAGGAACAGGCAGAGATGAAAGTCATCGACGATGAGATTCAGGACAAAGGTGGCCGCGTTAAGAAGCTTGAGGAGGAGAGGAAGAACAACCAAGGACCGGATGGCGAGGACGGCAAGGAATTGGATCGCATCGACAACGAACGGGCTCGACAGTGGGAAATTAAACTCAGCAACCTTCACGCCCGATATGCTACCCTCGTCAGCCTCCATGCCCAAGCACAGCAGCAGTATCAGGAGGCGCAGGAACGTCTGAAATGGCTGACAACTCAACGTCCCGGAAGCTCAGGGCCATTCGCCTTGCCTGCATTGGATCTGGATCTCTCCAACACCGCAACCATCCGGCCGCGTCGTCACCGCAGCTCGCTGACCAGCAACGTCTCTTCGCCCATGAATTTCCCCGCTATGGAACCCTCATTCTCTAGCAGCATGAACTACAATCCTCCAGTCACCAGCTCGCCCACCTTCGCTCCGAGTTCGACCTTCTTTAATATCTCCAACGGTATGACCATTCCCGGTTTGCTGGGTCAGCCTGATCTCTCTCGTGCCGAGATAGACATGTCTTTCAACAATCCTCAAATGAGCCCGCGGGCGGATGCGTTGCTCCCATCCGATCTACTTGGCGATGAAGAGTCACCTGAGCTCCCCCGTCCGATCATCCGTCCTCGCTTCTCTAATGTTGACCTGTCAGCCAATCCTCTTGAAAGCTTTCCACGTGGTCCACCTTCGCCAGGATCGTCTAGCAGTCGCCCAGAGAGTGCATTTGGGAGCCCTCACGACATGCCAAAACAGGATCCCGAGCCTCAGCCAACTAGCCTAGGCAATGCGAGTGAGGCGCCAAAAAGCGCTTCACGACGGCTCTCTGGTCTATTCGGCTTCAATCGACCCCGTGGCAAAACTCTGGCTGATGAACCGCCCTTACTGGGCACCTTGAAGCCAGGACAAAGCCAGTCCTTCCCCCGGAATATGGACGAATTAGATCCTATTGGAGCGAGACGTCGTCGTCTGAGCTACACTGGGAACTGGTCCAATCCGATGTCGCTACTGCCACGGAGCAATACGACCGGCGTGACAACAGATAGCTCGTCCGACCACTTGCCATCTCGCCGAGCTGCCTTCTCCAGTATTTTTTCCCCTAGCAAATTTGGTTTTGGGAATGGGGGCAATCTCACAAAGTCGAGCGAGAACCCTGATCTCAATACTGGATACAATCAGTTCAGCCCAAGGCATGATCCTATTGACCCATCGTCGATTCTCGGTACTGTTAGACGGGGCTCGCTGTCTCCGCGCCCATCATCCACTTTCTCATTCGACAATCACCTCCCCCACCCATCGACGGATAACAGGCACTTTGGGTGGCCTTCCGCTGAAAAGCCTGGTCACCGGAGTCCTTTGGGGTTTGATTGGGCGTCTCCGTCGACCTGGTCGAGAGTCAACTCGCGCCGGCCGTCTACCACGCAGTATGGTTCCTCTGGTCACTTGCCTCTTGGTCTTACGGGGGAGCCCGATTTTTTCCAAGATTCGTCGTTCGAGAGACAAGGTCGACCCCTGCAAGCTCCTATCGGCACACGCCCATCGTCCTCGCATCGCCCTATCACTCCGAAACTGAACCCTGCTGCACCCTCGTTCAGCACCATCTTCGACAGTGGAAAATCAGAAAAGGGCAAAGATCGGGACAGGGGGAAGGAGAGGGAAATTGAAGGCCACTTCGAATTCCTGATGGATGACGGCTCTCCGTCCGAATCCCGTGCCTCGAAGGATTCTCGCTCTCTGTCCATCTTCACCCGCGACTCATACGAGTCTCTCGAGCGCATGCCCTCTGCTGCTTCCGTGGACAACAACAGCTCGAAAGAGTCGTTTATTCGGAAGATCACTCGGAAAGGCAGCTCCGGGAAGTTCAGCTCGTGGAAGGACCGCTCCGGCCTGTTTTCGAAGCGGAGCGACAACACATTTCAAGGTGACATTGACGAAGACGCCGCGGCCGAAGCCCAGCTGGCCAAGAGCGTGGATAGCACTATCTCGAGTGCTCCGTCTGCTGATAAGTCGACCCGCAGCAGCCTGGGTTTCTTCAGCCGCAAGTCACGCAAGTCGGACAAGGCCGCCAGCGAAACGAGTGAGCGACCCAGTGAACGGGCCAGTGAGCAGGCGAGTGAACTGGGTGACGACGAGATACCAGAAGAAGAGGAGGCCACAGTGTCTTGATAACGCATTCCATCATACCCTTTCATTCCATACTCATTTTTCCTCCCTCACGGTTCGTTTTGGCGCGAGACATCGCCTCCAGTAGTGGCTCTTGTTTACCACTGCCAGTCTTTGCCGACTCGTCTCTTTTCTTATACACACCCTCCCTCACATCGGAATATATTATTAATTCACGGTTTACGGATAGCACCTTTCCTACGTATATCTTATCCTATCTGTAGATTTTAGTTCTTCCAGCCATCGTTACCCTATCCAATAAACAACCTCCACCCGCCACACCCCCTTGATCAAATCCATCTTCTTCGCAACAGCAAGAACAGTAGCCGCCCAATTTACCCCTATAAACATCTCCATCCAACTCGTATCCCCAACCCGCAATCCTTCAACCCCATACACCCTCAATTCCTCATCAACCCCGCCTCCCAAATCCAACAGCATCATCGCACAAGTCCCCACAGGATGCATAGCCGTCGGATCCGTATGACCACGGATATACTTGATCCAGCCCTCCTACGCAATCACAATCCTCAAAGGCGGCAAGGCAAGACGTCCACGGGCCAAGGCTCGCCAAGCGCCCCGACTCAACATTCACCCGACGATGGAGCCTCGCCAGCTCAAAATCTCGTAATCGACTGGGGTTACTGTACGCGCGATAGTCCACGGCTGGCTCCGCAGACGGGGCCGACACATCGATATTGATTGTACCCAAGCTCAACGGAGGTTCGTACGCGAATTGATCGACGGCCTTGCCGCCGGAGAAATAGTGGCTGTGGATGATGGAGTTGGAAGAGCGAAGGGCCTGTGGTCTTCGTGCTCGACGGGGTTAGAAGCTGGGCAAACCCTTCTTCTCCGCTATCTCCGCATCTGGGATTGGGCCTGTTTCGCTTCAATCAAATAATGCAAGTTTTCTATTCACATACGAATGGATGGAAAAGAATCATCCGGTGGAATACTTTGAGGTGCCCTCTTCTCTGCGGATTGTTCAAATGGTACATTGTTGTCGTTTGGTTTATCAGAATTAAGACGTGATCAGATCTAATGCCGGTTGAATTCGATTCCGTTACAGCCTCTTGAACGGTTTCACATCCGTCTTCAGTCGTATAAATAGAGCCATTGCTGCCGAGCTCAAAGCCATTCCACCCGCATAGAAGATTGCCGGCCGATACGCTCCAATGCCATTCTCTTCTCCGCCCGAAGCAGTCAGGATATACCCAGCAATCGGAGCACCCTAAATGCTCGAGTCAGTAAGTCCTTCAAATACAAAAGATGGGATTGATGGATCCACGTACAAGAAGATACCCACCCGCCCAACCAGTAACCACCATCCCCATTGCAACTGGCACTCGAGAAGAGCCAAAAACATTGCCCACAACCGTTGGCATAGTGGAGAAAAAACCACCATTCGACATGCCGTTGATAATGACAAAGACAATGAGCGGCCCGATGGAGGTTGAAACAGGCCATAGGATCAGCATGCTCAAGGCACTCAGAAGAAGGGACCCAAAGAGGGTGTTCAATGGGCCGAGAAAATCACTGCAGAATCCGCAAAGTAATCGTCCCAGGGCAGAAGAGAAGTTGAATGCTGCAACGACGCCGGCTCCCACGCTAGATGTCATTCCCAGGGAATCGGTGTACAGAGGGAGGAAGAAGGGAGGGACGAGCAAAGGGAAGGTTGCTATGGCGCCAGTCAGGAAGAGAAGAACAAAGCGAATGTCTTTGAAGAGACGCCTAAGGTCATGTAAGCATGCAGGTTTACTTTTTGGGTTACTTTCTGACGAGACTTTGGATATGACCTACCATTCGACAAATGCTGTGCGGGGAATGGGCACTCTCTGCGTGATAAAGTATGCCGCTGGAAGACCCGTCCCCCAGGTGATAAAACCAATTACTCGGAATGTCCAAGCAGTGCCGACACTAGTCAACAGACCGTTCATGATAAAACTGATGACAGCTCCCCCGAGCCCTCCAGCGGCATAGACGATGCCATTCGCGATTCCACGCTTCGTTCGAAAATATTGCGCTGGCGTGATAGATACCACCATGAAGCAGAGACTGAGACCACCAGATCAGCAAACACCCCATAGAACGGGAAAGTTTCAAAACAGAAGACAAGGCAACCTACCTTATCCCAATTCCCATCACCACACCCGCAGTCACAAACAACCCACCAATATTCTTCATTGCAAAGCTACTCAGCACCTCCCCCAGACCCACAAAGAAGATCCCAATAAGAGCCGATATCCGCGTCCCCAACTTGCGAATCACACGCGCATTCAAAATACCCAGGAAAGAGATACATGCTGTAGCCAGGGATCCCACAAAAGCGAGGGTTGACGCAGAAGACACGCCCTCTTTGACCAGCGCAGCCTGCAATACTCCCCAACAATAGGAAGTGCCGATAAACCACCAGGTGATGACCGCACAACCGGAGATGACAACCCAGCCATAGCCTCCGTCGGGGACTTCGGCATCAGCAATGAGAGAAGCCTGCATGGCCTCGTCGGAGGCGGGGTCCGGCGTTGAGTCCCCAGTTGATCTCGGAAATCTCTCCCCAGCACCTGGAAAGACGCCTTCGCGGAGCTCGATGCCCGTTGAGGCTGACTGGACGTATGAGGCCATCTTGTCGGATGTCCTGAGCGTGGAAGCAACTAGGTCACAGCCTGACGATAGATGGAGTCTTAAGTGGGTGTTTTATACCCTTGGGAAGAGGATATATTGATTGTACTTGTGGGCCATCCCGATAGTAGCCGGCTGTGGATATAGAGAAAAATCAGGTAGCTCGATCGAACAGGCTAATCCAGACGATTGAAGTGGTAGGAAGTGGGTAGCTGAGAAGGTAAAGCTGAGGTATGCTGGATGGGAAGTCCCCACATGCCGTGGAGAAGGCGCACGCCTTGTCGGTGACATCGACGACTTTGCTGCCTCAGGCAGGACATTCCGTTTTGGAAAGCAAATCCAGCTCCAAATCTAGTCACCTCTTTATTGATTGCTCGCGATCTATAGAGTGTCTATCTATCTTTTTCTGTATATTGACTTCTACTCATGACTTCTCCCATTTGCCACACATCCAGACCAATCCCGTTATGTCCACGCACCAACTTGCAACCCGTCGTGATTGGCAGGTAGCCCTAAAGCATATAACGGAAGTCGGGGCACCGATCTCCCATTTCATCCATCTCTTCGGTCGTGAAGATGACCGGGTGGTTTGCCATCTGCTCGTCACGCTTCTTATTAATTCGTGCGTATGTCACACGTAGAACCACCGCGGCGATCAAGCCCGCAACGGCAAAGCCGAGCTCCAGCGAGTGACCCAAGATGAACTTTGGGCTATCCTGTGCACGGTAAAAGTTCGACGACATGGCTGCCAAAGACATCATTAGCGAAGGTTTCTTGGGTGTAGAAATGGTTTTGTTCCTACTCACCGCCGGCGAAGTTTCCGATGCCAATGTGGAGCGCCATCCCGGCTGCTCTCTTGTAGCTTCCCGCCAGGTTATTGCTGAGCCAGGTGACATTTGCTGGAAGCGCAGGGTAAATTCCTTGAGAGAGTTGTCAATATCATCGCAAAGTACAACATTCTCAAGTTAGGGCTACCGACCAGCGACGGTAAGGAAAATTCCAAAATAAACCACGCCGGGAACGCCTCTGCCTGATGCAGCCAGGCAAATCAGGAAGCCAACAACAATGCAGCAAAGATGGAAAAACAGCAGTGGCGAACGCTGGCCGATTCGGTCAGAGAGCGCGGCCGATCCGACAGCAATCCCCGCTGCGGTGAAGTAGATGGGGATCTAGTGATGTCAGTAACCTGACATTTCATGTCTCACCATGATATAGAGTGAAAAGAGCGGTTACCGTCAGAAGCTGAGCGGTTGAAGACGTATAGCCAAGATCTTTGATGATTGTCGGAAGAAAGTAGGAGACGCCGTACATGGGACAGACAATGCCATACCACACTGGATTGATTGACTAGTTAGCAAAGTCTCGCCAACATCATCTAGAAGTGATTATGATAAAATATGATTTCAGTCACGTACCAATGATAGCCAGCCACACTTGCCAGTCCAAGAGCGCATCCTGAACGTACTTCCATCGGAACTTTTCGTTCCCCGAGTACTGCGCACCCCCATCGGTCGAATACTGATGTCGCAGGCGATGTATAACGAAAGCTCGCTCTTCTTCTGTCAAGAACTTTGCGGTATCTGGGAAGTCTTGAATCAAGAAATGAGCAACCACTGCCACAAGGACAGTAGTAATTCCTTCCAGAATAAAGATCCATCTCCACCCCGCGACCCCACTCACGCCATCCATTTTCTAGCCGACTGTAAGCCATGCTGTAACAATGAATGTTCCAGGAGGATGACTTACAGCAATTCCAAACGCAAGCAGTCCGGAGAACGCTCCAGCTACACTCGCGGCGCTGAAGAAGAGAGCCTGGCGCCACAAAGCCTCGTGTCGACAATACCACATGGTGATATAGAAGGCAACGCCGGGGTAGAGGCCAGATTCTAATCAGTCTAGATATTAGTGAACTGCGATAGACGAGACCGTTAGTTCTGAGTGTTGGTCTTACCAGCAACACCAAGGAAGATCCTAGTAACAAGCAGACCGTGGTAATTCTGGACAATACCCATCAATGTCTGCAAGGTAAGCAAATTTCTTTCGTCTAGGATATCTGCAGCATCGTACCATGACAATGCCCCACGATATCATCAGCGCAGGCAGCCAAATAGAAGGTCGCAGCTTCTTCAGGATCAAATTCGATGGAAGTTCAAAGGCCGCGTAGGTGATGAAGAACACGGTCACTGCGGTGTGTTAGCGAGGGACACTTGCAGGGTTCGGGGTCATCGCACGCACAGCAGATATTGAACTGGGAGCCGGTCAAGCCTAGATCCTCTGGAAGGCCTTCAATTTTGGCATTGCCGATGTTTCCACGATCCAGAAAGGCGAACAGATACAGGATGCTCAAGATGGGCATGATGCGGAAATCCATTTTCCTCAACAGCTTCTTTTCCTGAGCAGGGGAGAAGACCACAACCTCTTCATTGACGAGCTCTTTATGGATTGAGCCCTCCTTTGGCGTATCCTCCATCGGCCCCAGGGCCTCTGACCGCGTCACCTTAGCCATCTTGAATGTACTGCTGATCTGGAAGCGCTACAACAGGTTGATGAAGAGGGAGCTTGTTCAGTAAGCTGACTTCTGCAGCTCCATTAAATAGTCCGCTTAGTCGCGGGGTAAAGCCGAGTCACCATCGCCTCCCCCCACGGGGAGTGTGGAGGTTGGAGGGCAGGATCTTTGGAGTCACAGATTACCCGACGTGGAGGAAGGGGAAAGTAAGCCCTGACCCGAGGTGAAGCACCGGCCTTGATCCGGTCAAGTAATGCCAAGTCCAGGTCATGAGATGTGTGGTATGTCTTGGAGCTACTTCAGAGCGGCCAAGATGTTTAGTTGGAGTCACTAGCGCCTGGTGGTGGATGAATTCCGTAGTGAAGCACCTCGGCTGCGGCATGCCTTGGAAGTTGGGCGCAAGGGGCTGGCGGAAGGATTCATGGGATTCCTTAGGTGATGACCATCGCATCTGGATGACTGCTCCAAATTGAGTGATTGTTTGGCTCTGCATTGAGCTTCAGAGTCAATCAAAAGGTGGTTTTTGGGGGGCGAGTTTACCACTCCGCATGGAATGAGTAGTTTATAGAAAGCTGTTTACGGTAAGGCTACCGCCTGCTGAGTTAGTCCCCCCGCCGCCCTAAGCGGCTCTATGCGCTTTGGTGGTTTAGGTAGATTGCTTCCTGGTTATTTATATGGGCGTGGCGTCATTGACGATGCTCGAAAGGGGGAATATTTGGAAAAGAGCTGACCAACGATAATGATGTTGTCTCTTGAGTCTTGACGTATCTGTTTCTGTCTTCTTGTATGAGTACTTGACAGTATTGTTGATCACGTGAAAGATCATCAGTCATGTGATCATGTTTCTCGTGATATCTCATCCCCTTTGTTGCTGCGTGATCTACCCAGAGCATTGAATGAGCGACTTTTGATACCTTTCTGCTTGTATCATTCTCCGAGCAAGTGAGAGAATACCTGCTTGCGTTCATTTACAAGAAGCATACACCGCGCCGTGATGACTAGTCAAGCATCAAGCCTTCCACTCCTGCGGGGCTGTATAACATTAGAAGAAGCTCTTCAGCAGGAAGAGGATATGCTTCTCGACGTGTCGTATCCAGATTCTCGGATAGAATTTTTCGTGTTTCTCTATGGACGTTGCAACGACATCGCAGAGCTGGTTTCAGGCCATCTGGGACTGGACAAACCCAATCAGTGTCGCGTGGGAGAAGTGAAAGAGTGGATACATGGCAGTTTCAACGTTTGCATCCCGGTCTACGTCGACAATTGGGAGCACTGTTCGGCTAAGCGATTCCTCATCCGATTCCCTCTGCCATATAAGGTGGGAGAGTCAGCTTATCCTGGAAACGCCGATGAGAAGCTCCGTTGTGAGGCAGCCACCTTCATTTGGATACGAAATCATCACGTTGATATCCCGCTCCCTCGCCTTTGGGGATTTGGATTTGCTGGGGGTCAGACCGTATGCATTTAAATACACGGGGATCTTTAAATTTGGAGCTAACAATGGTTGCTCGCAGTTCACTGCCCCCGAAAACATGTCCGTGACGACCCGCGCATTCTGGTACTTTAGGCGCTTCGTATCATGGCTCTTGGGATCTCCGCTACCTTGCCCTTATATAAGCCATCATCGCCAACTGGTGCTGGAGCACGGCTACCTCGTCATGGACTATATTAATGAGCCAGGGGTGCAAATGCTATCAGAAACATGGGACAAGTTGCCACATGACCCGGACAGAACAGTCAACCTCTACCGGGACTTATCTCGCATTATGCTTTCTTTAAGCCGGCATCCATTACCTCGGATAGGCTCATGGACGATAGACTCAAACGGAATATTGCAACTTTCTAACCGGCCTCTCACTCTTCGCCTTCATCAACTGGAGAATGCGAAGATCCCGACAAACATCAGTCGGGGCTTAACATATCCGTCAACCGATTCATATTACCTCGATATTTTGTCATGTCACGACAGCCGTATACTAAACCAGCCAAACTCCATCTATGATGAGGAAGATGGACGTGCCCAGGTAGCAAACCTCAGCATCATGCGGGCCCTTCTTCCTCAATTCACCGACCGAGAACTCCGCCAAGGTCCTTTCTTCTACAGACTTACGGACCTCCATCAAAGCAATATCTTTGTCGACGATCAATGGCGTATTAAATATTTGGTGAACCTCGAGTGGACCTGCTCACTTCCAGCCGAAACCTTGCGCCCTCCATACTGGTTGACCGGTCGTGCTGCAGATGACATTCTTGGTGAAGACCTTATCTGGTTCAACAAAGCACGCAACCAATTCATGGAAATTTTCGAGGAGGAAGAGAAGCGATATCCACCTCTGTTTAATGACGGCTCGTACCGGACAAAAATTATGAGAAAAGGCTGGGAAGTCGGAAATTTTTGGTTCTTCCAAGCCTTGGATAGTCCCAAAGGCCTGTTCAACATTTTCCGTGACCATATCCAGCCAAGATTTGCACCATCTCAGAGCGCTGATCCATCAGACTTCTCAAGAATAGTGTCCGAGTACTGGACCGTGGACACCAAGAGTATCATGGAGGCAAAGCTAAAAGACAAAGTAGATTACGAAAACGAGTTACGTTTGCGTTTTCAAAATGGCCATGGTGGCACATGATACAAAGACAGCGCAACGGTTATTCAATCCTTTCTCACAAGCATAGATTTTTCGCGCCTTTTGAACCACTTTAGCCCTTTCTGCGTTGTCTCCGACGACGAAGTTTCGCTGGGCGAATACCAGACCGTGATCTCAGCACTCGACTTGAAGAAAATCCTGCAGCAGAAGATGCATGGATCTGTGCAACGAGAGAAGTGAAAATGGAAGCAAGGTGAGCGAGCATTTCACATTCCGTACGACCATACGGATACGTAGCCGAATCCCACCCAGGATGAGGTTGCCAACATCTAGCAAAGGACGGCTGGTGGAAAGCATGAACACTTGGCACATTGCTTATACACACAAACAAGTAGGTCCCACCCAGCTGAGAAATTTGTGGGACGCCGCTCTGCGGCTGCATGGCAGGAAACTGAAGACAAGCTGTAAGAGCCGGACATCGCCCTCCGTGTTGAACTGATCTCAGAAGATTCATACCCTCGGTTGCATTGTACCATCATTTCACAAGCTGGATAGCCTCACTTGACTCGGTCTCGGTAGGGCTTGCAGCTCACTAGGTCATTTTCATAATTAGTATTAACTTTTCTGGGCTACCTAATATACGCATGAAGCCCAAGGCCCCGTGATCTGGCGTCTAAGAATAGAAAGAACTCTACAGCCAGGAATTCTATAGCTCAAGGAGTCACACATTTATACAAGGATGTCTAGGCAGAGGGCACACAGTTATAAGGAGTCGTAGTATGGTAATCGGGTAATATTAGTCCAGAGATTAGTTCCGATTCTCCTGAGTAGACAGCCATCACCCCCGCCATGATCATGATTTCACGACTTCTTTCCTTGTGGCGGACGGTCTCGTCATTTGCGTCCTCGTGCAATTTCTGTGATGGGAATGGTAGATGTCAGAGGTCCAATATGCCTCCGCGATATACAGAGCTGGTTAGATAGATTTCCGTTTGACCGGCGTCCGAGGGTTGCGATAACGAATTCTAGGCTGACAAGAGCCAACATCGATTGACGGTCGAAACAAAGAGCCTAGACATGATGAGCGATGAAGGGTCAACCGAGAGCGACTGTTCTTCTATACATACGGAGTAGACAGCCAAGTATAGGATGGGTCTCCAGCGGGACTAACCCGCACTTGTCACGGGCAGGGCGTAGGATCTGGAAATCACCCGAGGCGAGGCGAGAGGCGATATCGGGCCCTCTTTATCTTCCGCTCGCTTGCCTCCGCCAGCCTTCCTTGGCTTCTGCCACGGGCAACCTCTTTGCCTTTTTCATAGTCGTCACCCTTTCTCATCGTTCCAGTGCTCTTTTCAGGCCCTACTTCCATGGAGGCTGTGCGCAATGACCTTCCCCAGCCCTTCCACGTGGAAAAAGTCATGTCGTTGCCACCTCCCGAGATCGGAGATCTCTATCCGCCTCATGAAACCATCGATGCTCTGTTGAACCAAGTCGACGAGCAATCTTTCAATGACTTGGGCTTCCATCCCGCCCCCTTGCCCCCTCAGGAGGATCTGAATTACTGGTCTTTCCAGGAGATTCCTTCCGAGTGGGATCTTTGGCCCGTGACTCATACGCAAGAATCCTCTGCATGTCTGGAGTCTACCGAGCAAGCTTTCTCGAGCACATCACTGCAATCAGATGCGAAAACTCCTCCTGGAAGTCCATTCAAAAAGAAGCCGTATCAGCGACTACCCTCGGCCGCCGTGAAGGTTCTTCGAACATGGCTTTTGCATCACCGGGACTATCCCTACCCGACGGACCAAGAGAAGGAACAATTGGCCCAGTCCACGGGATTGGATAAAACGCAAATTTCCAACTGGTTCAGCAATACTAGACGCCGACGAATGGCTCACGGCTCACATGGGGGAGACACCCTTCTGGTCGACAATTCGCTTCTGTCGCCGATGGAACGATGGCGGAATTCGCCACCGGAAAGCGAAGCAGCCACCGCCTCTGATATCATGCGTGCCCTGGAGGATACAGCGCCGTACCTCGGATCAGACTGCAGTACGACATACACCAACACGCAGGACGGGCGGTCGAGTAACGGCTCCAGTAACTCGTTCATCTTTGGTGCGCCATCCGCCAGCAGCTTCGAGCACAGCCAGCATAGTCAGCGCAGTCGATCGTCGAGTTCGGAGATCTCCTTCAATCATGCCCGTCGCCCGATACTCAGACCACCCACGCCGATCCCGTCCAGTAGGAAACCTCGTCGGCGCCGCCGCAGACAGCTTCCCGTGACCATGCGAGACCGGCGATCCGCAAGGCAAGAGAGCCGTGCGTACCAGTGCACATTCTGCTCGGATAGCTTTCGCACTAAATACGACTGGCAACGACACGAGAAAGCTCTTCACCTCCCCGTAGATCTGTGGTGCTGTGCACCCCATGGCGGGATCATTGAGATGGATGGCATCAACGTCTGCGCGTTCTGCCAAGCGTCGGATGCAGACCATGCCCATCTCGAAGCTGTGCACAATTATCTCGTATGTAGAGAGAAAGGCGACGAGCAACGAGCCTTTCCCCGAAAAGACCATCTTCGACAGCACCTCAAACTAACACATAATGTCCAATTCCATTCGTCAATGGAGACCTGGCGCCAGACCAGAACCCACCTTGCCTCCCGATGTGGGTTCTGCGACATAGCACTGTCCACCTGGGAAGAGCGCGTTGAACATCTCGCAGAGCACTTCAAATCCGGTGCGGACATGGTCCAATGGAAAGGCGACTGGGGGTTCGACCCCAGCATTCATGAATTGGTGGAGAATGCATTCCCCCCGTATATTCTCGGCCATGAACGACAGACGATGGACCCTTGGAGAATATCCGACGCGCTGGGCACTCTCGGGGAAGACGAAGACTCCCCCTTGTCAGCAACGCACGTACCCAACGGTCTCACACGATACACGGAATTACAACGTGAGCTTATCACGTACATCCGAGAGGAAATCCACTCCGGGAGGCCCCCACCTTCCGATCTGATGATTCAGGATCTAGCCCGCGAGATAGCGTATGGATGCGCTTCTGATCATTGGAACCAAACATACGCGGATGATCCCCGGTGGCTTTCGTGGATTAAACAAGAAGCCGGCTTGGTGCAGGGGCTGGATTGAAGTTCCCTTACACAGAATAATGAGTCTCCAACCGGAAGATAAAGTAATGAATAATACACGATCTATTAATGTCTCATGTGCGATGTACGTATCTCGGAACTCAGTCATATAATCCCACGGCTCTGTCAATCGTAGTCATGTGAAGCAAAAAATGATCCGTACAATTCTGGCTCTGGAATCCGACGGTTGGCGTCGAATATTCCAGTTTGAGAGTTGACTACTTTATCTACATCTGTATCTGGTCTTGTTTTGACTCAATTCTGTCCAGTCGACTCCATTGACTACCATTACTGAACATGCACCTCACGCGTCAAATAGAATCAGTTCATACAAATCCTTTAGGCATGCAGCCATAGATCTGTAACTGAAATGACATGGGGTCGATAATTCTGGCCCCAATGCAGCAGCTTCCTCGTATACCTGTATTCGACCAAAGAACTACCAACGTTCCAGATCAGATGAACTCTAAAGACCCTTCCTTCTGCAGTGGGCCTTGGTCCTTCCACAGATCCCAAACTCGTCCCTCACCCATCGGATGCAAAAGGCGCTTAAGCCCCATAGGGGAAAACGCACCTTGGGATATCCTCCGCCGAGAGTATCCATGCGGGGAAGAGCCCCCATAAGATCCTCTCTACTCAGCAGGAATTCAAGAACCGCATAGATAAAACAACATCGACCTCGTCGCATTCGCCTCGCCAGACAATGTCCAGTAAAATACTCTGCCTCCGCCCTTCCATGCGAAGAGTCTCAGCGGCAAACATCTCCCAGCAGTACTCCAGCGGCAGAGCTCTCCGCCATGCCGAAGAGCAATCGAACTTCCTCGGTAGCTTCATAGAGAGAGAAATTCCGCCCAAGCGCGCCATCGACCACTTCTCCTCCCTGGACTGGACCCGACGGACCCTCGAGAGCGAGAAATACGAGATCGTCCCATTCTTCCCGCGATACTTCAACAAGAAAACAGGAGAGAACCGCTTCTTTGGACAGACCGTCAACACAGACACGACCATCCCACATATTCTCTCGTTGCGATTGAAAGATCTCAAAACACCCACTGCGGCGACTGCTGGTACGGACGGGAGTAGGAGCACTCGAGCCGAGCTGCGAGCCCAACCAGACGTGATCTGTTTGATGTCGCTGGGAAAAGATCTGGAGGAACATCCCCGGATCGCCCATGGAGGTTTCTTGGGGGTTTTGTTCGATGAGATCATGCGGTTTGTGATCCTCTTGCATCACCATCAGTCGTGTCGGCCGGCGCCGCGAAACAAGCACTATACGGTGAACATGTCGGTCTTCTATCACGGTCCGGTCTTTGTCCCGGGTGACATTTTGGCCCGATCGCGTCTCATCCAACGCGAGGGGAGAAAGTGGTTCACGGAGGCGGAGATTGTAGATAGTGCTGGGGAGGTCTTGACCAGCGCGGAGAGTATGTGGATCACTGCGAAGGAGCCGATTGTCTGATCATAGAGGGATGTATGGCTTATTGCGTTGTGTTTGTGACTGTAGTTGCAGTTGTTGTCCGATAGATAGGTATTTGTGGATATACATGTAGAACGAAGGAAACTCCATGGGAGATATTTGGGTTGCGGGCAACTCTTCGCGTACCGCCCAAAATATGATCGAGTGTGAATTTGACGTTCCCGCACAACGCCTGATCTCCCAACTCCAACTTCTCGCCGACTTCCCCTTCCTAGTATACCTCATTAAACAGCAGGAATCTCATACCCCTGCCCACCATCAATATGGCAAACTCAAAGTACACTCCTCCCCCTCGTCTCCGCGTCGTGCCCCGCTAATCCGGATGTCAGGTATGAGTATGTCAAGACGTTTGAGCAGCCGGACTTTCTCCTGCCCAACACGTGGATCGTGGTCCGGATAGACGGCAGAGGCTTTCACAAGTGAGTCAGCCTTTTTCTCGAGATGGTCCATTTCGTGTGATCGCCAGTCGTCCACCCTGCGACACTCTCTGAGTTCCCGCGGGCATCGACATCCAGCTAACAGCCCTGCGCAGACTCACCGACCGATACGCTTTCACAAAGCCCAATGATCGCCGAGCACTAGACTTGATGAATGCCGCAGCTGTTGAGGTCATGAAAGACCTTCCAGATCTGTGCATTGCGTATGGCGTGAGCGACGAATACAGGTGTGTTGCACCCTGCCCGGTCCTCATGTCAAACTAACACATCCCAGCTTCGTATTCCATCCCACCTGCCAATTATTCGAGCGGCGGAGTTTGTAAGTCGTCCCTCTTTGCCGTCTTGAAGAGAGGAAAGATGTTTAATGCGTTGGCGCCAGCAAACTCGTGACCACTATTGTATCTACCTTCACAGCGCATTACATCTATCTATGGGGGAAGTACTTCCCTGACACGCCGCTTCAACCCCCGTATCTTCCCTCCTTCGATGGCAGAGCCGTCATGTATCCGGCTACGCGAAATCTGCGGGACTACATGAGCTGGAGACAGGTCGATTGTAAGTGTTGCCTAGCTGGTCACTCCACGACCGATAACTGACGGGTGAAGGCCATATTAACAACCTCTACAACACCACGTTTTGGACGATGGTTCTGCAAGGTGGCATGAGCAACACGGATGCCGAGCAAGAGTTAAAGGTGAGAACGCTGTCTGTTGTTAGGCATTATCCTGGCTGACCATGCGGCTGCACTAGGGGACAATCTCGTCGGACAAGAACGAGATTCTATTCAAACGATTTGGGATCAATTACAATAACGAAAAGGAAATCTATAAGAAAGGCAGTGTGATATATCGTCAGGTAACTCATCCCATCATCTCTCGATGTCGTCTGCTAAGTTAGCTGTAGTATCAATTGGAAGACGTGAAGCCCAAATCCGATTCCAAAGCAGCAGACGAAGAGGATTTCACGGCAATGCAAGAAGCAGAAATCTCCAAGACACAGCAGGAGAAGTTGAAGAAACTGCGACGAAAGGCCGAGGTGGTGATTGAGCATGTCGATATCATCAAGGACGAATTCTGGGAACGACGGCCGTGGATCATCTCTGGAAAGCCGGGGAGGCTACCGGCGGACGCTTGAAGCTACTATTGACGATAGAATGAATGAAACAAGAAACGATCATGCTTGTATGCCGACTCTAAATGGGTATCTATAAGTCTATATACGCCAGCCCGCTGGGTGTCTCCAACAGCAAAGAAACATTCACACTCGAGGTGTATGCACACATCTCAATCCTGAGACTTCTTCCCATCCTTGGATTTTTTTGATTTCGACTTGGATGCATCATCGGTGGAAGACTCCTCTTCCCGTTTCCGTTTCTTGCTCTCCTTGACGTCCTTGTCTTTCACTTTCTCCTTCTTGTCTTTCTTCTCCTTCTTCTCCTT
>RHLO01000934.1:0-15419 GCA_003719415.1 Aspergillus olivimuriae
TTGGGGCGGGGGTGGACTCCGGGAGGGGCAGGTCCTATCTGTTGATACTATTTCGAACCTACTTCCTACACTCCCCTTGCACACCGGGGGGGTTTCTGAAATACACAATCAGTTGATGGAGACGTTTTCCCGTCTGACAGCGAGTCGACTGGCCCGTCCAGGCTCGTGAGCGAGGGCGAGGTAATCTAGCGACCCCTCCTGAGCGAACCTTGCCGGCGTGATGAGACGGTGTTATTGGTAACTGGGGGTCGGTCTAATGCCGGTGACGAGAGCAGACCGGCGGCTAAGACCCCCCACTGATTGGCTGCCACGGGGGGCTTGTGGTTGGCCGGCAGGTGGGTCCACTGGATTAAAGTATGGCCAATAGAGAGACATTATTACCCGCCGGGACAGCGGGGGAGGGGCGATCCACGAGGCTGATTGGCGGCCTGGGCACCACTGCCCAAAATAACCGGGACTAGACCGCAACTGGCAGGCAGCGGGAACGACGACGCGCTCGAAAGGCTGAGAAAGCCTTAAAAGATGCCGCAGCCGCTGCCAACGCCCCCTCTCTTCTTTGGTTTCTTTCTTTCTCCAGCAAGCCCGGTCTTGTCTTTGAGCTGTCCCTAATTTAGAGGTATCCTGTGCACTGGTTGCACTGGTTTTTTGTTGTTTTCGTCGCATCGTTCTATACATTTTAATCGTCCAGCACTGTTGTTTCCCTCCCCCCACCATCATCTATATCCCACAAAACCCCCAAACATCAACCACCCCCTTCATCGGCATTCCTGTTCAGACGAGCTGTGCTCTCTGAATCCCCTTGATTACCTTGTTCAGGATACTTCTAAGTTATACAACGTGTCCCACGGTTTCATTCCAGTCGCCGGTCGACTCCTTGCACCGCCTTACAGCTCAGACTCTTGCTCAGCCTTGTTGACCTCCATATCGCCAAGGCTTTCTTTGGTTCTCTCTTCCAACTTACGTTGCATAATCCGATTTGCGTGTCGTGGACTGGATCCCCGTCAGCCGCAGAGCTCTTCGTTGTGATCGATTGTTGCCCGCCAACTACTTCCCAACCAACAACCAACGCTTGAAGTCTTGGTCGAACCGACTCTGGTAGTCCTTTCGTCGCAAGTCCTTCCAACGAGATATATTCCTCCCACAGTACGCGTGGAAGGTCATCCCCAGCTCGTCGTTCCCCCTACGACACACGCCTCGATATTGTTCTTCCGGTTCTTCCGCTGCATATGCTTTAATCTCTAGTCCAACTCGATCATCCATACCATAATGTCTGCCGTCCAACTCAAGTTCAACCTTCGGACCTCGTCCAACGTCAAGACCGTCCACCTCGTCGGCTCCTGGGACAACTATGATCGCCAGATTCCCCTTTCCCGCGACGATGGCAAGGCCGGTGCCTGGGTGGGCAAGTTCCGCTTCCAGACCTCCATGCTCAAGCTCGGTGGCCGCTACTGGTACTACGTATGTTGTGCATCTTGCGCATCTCGGCAAGTCTAGACTGGACGCACGTCGATGCTAACGAGACCAGTATATCATGGACGGTTACCACGTCTCCCACGACCCCGCCGTCGAGTACACCGTGGAACCCACCACGGGGCGCAAGCTGAACATCCTCGACGTCCCCGGCGGCAAGTCGTCGGCGCCCGCGTCCGCCCCCAAGACCCGACGCACCTCGCACGACGTCGCCAAGGGCCGTGCCCTGTCCCCGTCCAAGATCCACCACCCCAAGCCCTCGAAGCCGTACGCCTCTCGCCAGATCCGCGAGTCGGACTTCGCCCCGACCATGGACGACCTCACCCGCCGCTTCGCCGGCTCCCGCATGTCGGACGAGTACTCGTACTCGAACAGCCCGCCCAGCTCCGTCGGCTCGTCGCTCTCCTCGCGCTCCTCCGGCAGCACCTCCCCGTCGTCGCTGTCCTCCATGAGCGACCCGCCCACCGTGTGCCGCTGTGAACGCTACGGCATCACCCGCAAGGGCGACCGCGTCAAGCTCGACTGTGGCGGCAGCCGCTGTGGCTACGTCACCGAGTCGTCGGAGGCGAGCTGCTCCGAGTCGGAGGATAGTGATGAGGAGTACCGCCGCGCTCGCAGCGCCGTCCGTCGCCAAGGCATCGTCGTCCGCAGATAAGCGTCTGCTGTTATGGTGTGCGGGGGAGTGAGTATCGCTTCGATTCTGGCGACCCTGCATGCTGTGATGGTGTGATCGTGATCGTTGACCAATTCATGCTGGGAGGGGTGTTGGTTTCCCCCCCGTGGCCACCCCCTCCTATGACGGTTCGAATAGATGCTGGCTATGGGCATGTTGCAGTCATTGCCTTTGGATATATAGTCACTCATTTCGCAGGGGTTGGTTTCCCTGCACTAATTGATTCAACCACGAGAAAATATTGAAAATCATCGAAAAAAAAAAGAGGAGGGAGGATGTGAGAGAAGATGAGCGTAGCCGGACTACGAACCGAGCCGGACTCGCTTCGTGGCGGCGCCAGGGGACGAGGGGAGTGCGTGAGACAAAGAGAGTGTGAAGGAGTGAAGGAGAAGGAGAAGAAGAGAAGAGAAGAGAAGAAGACGAGAGAAGATGAACAGAAAAGACAAAAAAAAATGTTGTGGAAAAATCGAAATTTCGTTCGAGGCCCGTTGATTGGCTCTGCGACGTCACCGCACGGGTCGTGGCGCCGCCTAGCCTGATTGGGCACCAACGGTCACGGGATATTGGTGCCTCAGGCATCATTCAGGCACCTCAGGCATCCACGCAAGGGACCGACGACATTCCTCCCTCCGCAGGACAGACATGCAGGAACTCTACTTCCACCCTCTCATTCCTACAGATCTATATGCGCTCGCTAATCCGCTCCAAACACTCCATCTCCTCTGCCGTAATCCACACATTATCTGGCATCACCACCTGGCCTTCCTGGATGATGATCCGCACCGATGCTCGCGACGCACCCTCATCTTCTGACGACGCAGCCATACAGCTGCCTGCCTTCTGATGCCTTCCTCGCTCGAGATCTTCTCCCTTCTCCTCCACGGGTCGAGATAGCGGCACCGGCGTCCACCAGTACACGGGAAATCGCCGTTGAATGTTATTAATCACCAGAGCCACCGCCTGCATCATCACGCATCCTAACAACATGATCGGCACCAGATACCACCCGACTTCGTAAAGCTCAGTGACGGCCAACAATGCCGTAGCCCCGGCCGGCGGGTGCACCGTGTTCGTCAACACCATCAAGGCGATGGTGATCCCGCATGCCAGCGCACCGCCGAATTCCGGCATCGCGTGTGCGTCCGGGTTGAGGGCAAATAATTTGCCAATGCCGATGCCCACGACGCTGGCTATGATCTGGCTCACGACGGCATTTCGTGGCTGTGCGAAGGGGGATTCGATGGCGCAGAATTCCAGCACTGCAGCTGCACCCTGGGGACGATCCATTAGAAATGACGAGGTTTATGGGGAGTGTGGTGAAGAGAAGAGGAATGAACAGTTCCACTTCCGACAAGTCAGGGGGACTTACGAAACTGCCCACAATCACAGGAGCATGGTGTCGCTGGAAGGACGGCACATGCATGCCCACCTGGGCCACGACTATCACTCCGCAGAAGGCCCCCAGCAACGCCCACAGGGAAATGAGGATATTTCCAATGGCTTTGGTGTGTTGCCCCCCGCGATAGCCCAAAAAGTGGGAGACCGGACGGGGAAGCCATCGCCATGGTGGCGCTGGGATGTACTGGTTCAGAAAGGCATCGATGTCTAGATGCCAGCGAGCTGGGTCTCGAAACTTGGCTAGGGATGGTTCTCGCTCATGTTGTTTTGGCAAGCGTTGGGACTCCATGGACGTTTGTTGTGCCTGATCAGGGATCCACCCGATGACTCTTATGGCTTCAAGGAGGTGTATGACGATGGTGTACAGGCAAGATCAAGCCGTAGGTGTTCGAGAGCAAGCCGTGATCTAGAAGCTGTCCCGTCAGTTTGATATTCTTTGTGGACAGGTTGGCTAACACCAAGGTCAGACTGAACCATATATGGACTGAGGATCGACTGAAGCTTTGTCTAGTCAGATGAAACCAGCCAGAAACGTACCACCGACACGTCACAGGATCTCCGAATCAAAAATTTCGGAAGGTACGGAGTATGGCTACCGTCTATCAAAAGACAAGCAACCACCAGATCGAAGGAGACGCGTGCTCTTCCGTGGACCGCATCTATTCACATTCTACGTACTCAGTAACGTATCATCGCGGGAGGGCCCCCGACCCTTTTAATAAGCCTCCCCCCAGCGCCCCAGCCCTCGCGTGCACAGTTCTTTCCGCAGGGGCTCTGCGTGCCGGGTTTTCCAGCATGAGGGACCAGAGGAAGTACATCTCCGCGGAGAGCTAGGGTCCGCCGACAGTCACAGTGAGTAGCAGCCGATGGACCCAAAGAACGAGCGGAGAGCACCTTACAGACAGCCAACTGAATGGTGGCCAAACTCGGCCTTCCATTCACGATGCTTTGCGTTAAGTAACAGAAACTCCCGTTATGGTTAGTGCTGGGGCCAAGCACGCTTGCGGTCCGGGCGTTAGTCAGCCGTCGCCCGATGAGGGAATTCAGCCCTAAGTTTTCGTCATTCCGCCGATCAATCCGGGGGGGAAAAGCATACATTAGTACTGAGTAGTAGTGCTATGTATCATCCATCAGATGAGCATCGCACCAAGCACAGAGCAGAGATCGTTGATCCCAGGGGTCGGTCTCCAGGAAGCCTTTCCGAATGGAGTGAAGTCGTCCAGCCATGGTCATCAAAGAGACCAAGCCGATGATAGCGAGAGGTGATGACGGCGACGACGCAGAACAGATCTACCAGATATGAGACCATGAGACGAGGCGTAATCATCCTCAGACAAGGCTACATTGTCATATTCGTACAGGTCCATGGCAATATTACTTTCTATATAATTACCCAAATTCCAGGTACAAAGAAGTATCATGATCTCATTTCATATGCTCTCCAGTCACCAGCTTACACTTGCATAGTCTTTCCCTGGGCAGAGCTCTCCTTGGCCAGTTCAATCAACCGGATCACATCACGAGCCTCCTTGCCGCTGGCGGGGAGATCTCCCTCGCCGGCGAGAGCGCGCGCAAGCTTCCGGTAGTACTCCGTCCAGGTGGCAGGTTCCACCGTGGGATAAACCTCCTTGACGGGCTTGCCGTCCTGGATCGTCGTCAGGGTACCTGTAGTGAATCAGCCACCCTTCAATCCCAGAACACACACATTGAACTATCACTACACAGTGGGAGGGGGGACATACCATAGCGCTCGCTAGGCTCACGGCCATACCCGTTGTCCGCAGGCTTCATACCGGCCTTCAGCTGATCCTCCTGGCAATCCAGATGGAACTTCTTGTAGCTACCGTTCTCTCCGCGCACCCAGAAGCGCAGCTGCTCCTCCTCCGGGCTGACGACACCCGCCTTCGCAGTCACTAGGAGGCCGTTCTTGTAGTGCAGCAGCACGGTGAAAGAGTCCTCAAACCCGGAGGTGTTGACCTGACGCTGCGAGCCGACGAATCCCGTCACGCGATCCGGCTTGCCGAGGAGGTACACCGCCTGGTCCAGCAGGTGGGTGCCCAGATCATAGATGGCGCTACCACCCGGGATCACCTTGTTCTTCCACTTGGAGGCGTCTGCGGCGGGCTCTTGGGGACGGTGACGGTCGAAGTGGGTTTCGAATTCGACAACACGACCGAGGGAGCCGTTCTTGACGAGCTTGGAGAGGGTGACAAAGTCGGCATCCCATCGACGGTCTGGAGTTGTCATTAGCGTGATTGTAGAACAGGGGTGTTGCTTGGTATTTGGGGTGGAGACATACTCTGATACACAGCCAGCAGCTTGTTCTGTTTCTCGGCGAGCGCAACCAGCTCGTCGGCTTCCTTGGAGGTCGGAGTGAACGGCTTCTCACAGACGACTATATTTTGACTCCATTCAGTACTGTATCGAGGACCAGAGCGCGTGGATATCCCTACCGTGCTTTCCGTGCTCCAGTGCCAGCTTGGCGAGCGCATAGTGGGAATCCGGGGCGGTGGTGATGATCACGACGTCGACGGCGGGGTCCTGGACCATCTCCTCGCTGGAGCGGTAGGACTTGACGCCGGGGTAGTCTTTTTCAGCATCATCCTCGGGCTTGGGAGTGCGCTGGACAATGGCGTAGAGCTTCAATTGGGGGATCTCATGAATGAAGGGGAGATGGAAGGTTTTGGCGCTGAAGCCGTAGCCGACGACGCCGACGTTCCAGGATTTGGAGGCCATGGTCTATAGATGAGAAGGAGGCAATCAGAGATCAGAGAGAGCAATTGAATGGGAGCGTTGCGATAAACAAGGATGGACACGGAACAGGCACTGGAATGGCGAGGGTCTTATACACGCCGTGAGGGGCGGGAGCATGGATGAATGCAGGATGCGGGGGAAGGTCCTGGCGACGGAAAGCCTTCTGAGGGTTTGGAACCCGGCGGGGCAAGCAAAAGCCGACCCTCTCGGTCCGCTGCCGATGATGACGCCACGGAAACCTCTGCTCCGAATCTTCCTCTACTAAACTACTTCCTAAGTACACTGTACACACAACATACTCCCGCGAACACCCCGAAGGTGAAGGTCCAGGCTATCCGGCAATCCCCACACATCGAGTGACCTCAATCGCATCCTACCATCCCCACCAGTCAGTCAGGCCAATGGCAACCACCAACACGAGAGACGGAACGTACCGGATGCCCCTGGGGCTGGATCAGCTTGCTTTCATAGATTAAATTCGGATTCCCCAGCACCTCAAACAGCGGCCGAAACTCATCCGGCCGGTGGTAATTCTGCACCGCCCGCTGGGCGATGCCGTCCGTGTTATAACTGACCACCGGCCCATTTTTGGCCGCCGCTCGCTTCTGCTCCACCGAGCTCCGCACATACTCCAGGTACACCGGGTTGCCGGGATAAATCACATTATCCGCCACCACCAGCGTCACGCCCGGCTGGACCATCCCGAGTTGCTCGCACAGCATCAGATCCGGCGTGTACGCCGGCTTGTAGTGGTCGATGAAGAGGAACTCCACCGTGGTCACCTCGCCACTCGTGCAGAGCCGATGCAGCGACTGGTCACTGCGTCCGACCACAATGCGCACGAAATCGCGCAATCCCGCCAACTCCACCACCATGTTTGCGATGGCGGCAAACTCGGGGTTTTTCTCCAGGCTGTAGTAGCGTGTGCCGCCGGCGCGGCGCACCGCGTCGCCGAAGAGCACGGCGGAGTAGCCCACGTAGCAACCTAGCTCGACCATGGTCTGCGGCTTGCGCTCGGCGATGAGGTCGGTGATGAACTGGCCCTTTTCGGGGCCTACGTTGACGAGATGGTAGGTCTTTTCGAACTCGTGAATGAGCTCAAGCACTTTCTGCGGGTGTCCTTGGATCTCATCGCGGGTGGGATGCTCGTAGAGGAAGTGGAGCAGTTTTCGCTCGCGACCTTCCTCGCGCTGGTCATTCTTGTCAGTCTGGGGTCTATAGTATGGATACTGAGTTCGTTGCGATCTTACTGAGCGGCCGTTGATGAGGGCAGCGCCAATATCCTGGTCTGTCATGGTTGGCTGGGATGAGGCAATGGGGGGAATTGCTGTCGACTACAGGGACTCGAAAAGGGGGGACCAAGCTTATATAGTCGAAATCGGGGGTAGGTAGGCTGTATGGCACAGGTCTCACGAACAGACGTACTCCGGAGTAGACCGGGGGCTGGGACAAGGGGGAGACGCAGTTCGCTGGCCAACGCCGCCCTGATCGTACCGAACCATACTCCGTAAGGTCCCTAAGGTATCTCGGACTTAATCATGGACAGTCACGTCATATCGGTCGGAGTAAAGCTGCTCGGAGATGAATACTGTTTATGTCCATTTCCGAGGACCATAAACAACATACACTTCGAGTATCAGTAGGAGTCTCCCGCCATGACATACATCTCGGGCATAGTTATGAAGGACCCTATCTAGCAGTTCATCCTCTCACTAGTGTGGTACCGGGAGAGCTTTCGTTCCACTCTCCTTGCACGGCCACTACGCAACGTCTTCGAAGGCCGTCCAGCAATGCAACAGGTTGTGCGGAGTACTTTGCAGAAATTTTTCAGGTTTCACTGCATCTATGCGCCAATCACTAGACGCACTTGTTTCTGTTGCCTGTCTGGCACTGTACTCGTGTTGTCATACATCCAATGTCAAGCATGCCAACGTGCTACTCACTGCTGTCTCCATGGTCGTGGTCTGGGATGTAGTCCATCATTTCCATGGCTCAAGCATTGTGATTTCATTCGACCTTCACAGCTAGATTCTCCTCATGGATTAATACATGATAAAAGCTAAGCCACCTTCAGCACAACTCTTATCGTCGGATTCTCAAGCCGGGATTGCCATATCTGTTGTGCATTTCAACCCCTTTTGAACAACTCACAGGAACGAGCTCATTGACAATCGGACTTGGCCTTTCTAAAGTCATTATCTTGCAGCAGAGTTTCCTGCAGCCACTCGAGACTCCTACCACCGACAAGACCAGGAGAGACGTGTTGCACAGGATCCATGTCTCTTATCTCCCCCTACAACTCGTCCGAATTCACCCCTTCTATACTAGGGATTGCGGATGTCATGGTCGTCGGACCGTCTTCTCCAGCGGTTCAGACGGTATGGCGATCAGCCCTAAGGTGGAATGCACCCGGCATGAAGGGTCGGGAACAAATAAATACAGCTTACCCCACGCTCGCGAGAAGTGCCCTCTGCACGGATAGATGCACCAGGGAATCCCTGTCTGGATTTCCTCAGCTCTGATCCTCCCGGAAAGCGCCCAAGTCCACTGACCCCTCCCAGCCACCGGATTAATCCGTCTATTCATGCATGGCTGACGTGGTAGTCCACCGTGCATCCATCCCATCACGCATTTCATCCCGGAGGGGCTCCGGTCTGGTCAGATCAGCACCGCCAACTATCGAATGCACATGCGCCGCAACCAGGACCTCGATAAATGTCCGAGTCGAGCGGCCAACGAGCCGGTGGCACTGTACTGTCCGTGTCCGATTCCCCTGTCCTACAGTTCCTCCGGTCGTATCTGCCGCCGACCCTGATGATATCCCGCGTGCTGCGTGTGATCCTCTCCGTCCTTTCCTTCCCGTTCAACAATGTCGTCCTGATCGCCGCTTACATCTGGCGATCGGCCTCGCGCCGTCTCGCTGATCCGAACAGCCCGTCGTACCAACGACACCAGGCCCTCCACGACGTACACTTCTACCCAAAGACCGTGCTCATCACCGGGTGTGGCACTCCGCACGGCCTAGCGATCGCGCGCGCATGGCACGCCCACGGCCACCGAGTCATCGGCGCGGAGGTCTGCGAACCCCAACATCTCCCGTCCGGGGAAAGTCTGTCCACAGCGCTGGGCGCATTCTACTACATCCCGAGAGCGCACTACGTCGCTCGTCTCCTCGACATCATCCAGCGGGAAAAAGTCGACATCTGGATCCCCTGCGCCACGCAGACGAGCTTCACCGACGACTCGGTCGCAAAGCAGATGGTCGAAGATCGGACCAGCTGCGTCTGTATTACGCTGGACTGCAGTCTTGCGCATCGGTTTGGGTCGCAAGATGCGTTTCTCGCGTATCTGCGCGATAAGGACCTCCCCGTGGTCGAGTCCCACAACGTGCAGTCGCGGGATTCGATACACAAGATTTTGCACCGCTCGCCGACAAAGGTCTTTGCGATGCGGAGCGTAACTCTATCCAGACACAACATCCATCCGATTGTTCTGCCCAGACGTACCCTCAGCTTGACCTATTCGCAGGTTAGCGAGATGCAGATTTCAAAGGAGACGCCCTGGGTGATGCAACAGCAGACCCGGCTTGGCTCCTTCACAGCTGAGACGCTCATCGTCGGCGGGGAGGTGAAGGCGCTTCGAGTACAGGCGACAGGGGCGGCGCATACGCGATGGGGCCGTTCACGTCTGGATGAGGGCCTTGCGACGGGTATTCGGCGGCTTATTGAACGGTTTGCCTCGAAGGGAGGTGTGCAGATGATGGGACATCTCTGTATTCAGCTTATGGTGGATGAGGAGTTCGATGCGAATAACGTGCGATATGTGATTCATATTGCGGGGTGTACGCCCGGTGCTGCGGCGGCGAAGCATCTTCTTCTCTCTGCTGATCCCCGCATGCTGGTTAAAGGGTATCTTTGTGCGTTGTCCTTGTCGCCGCAGACGAATGGTGTGCTGAGCCTGTGTCGCGAGCACCCCATGCAGAGTGAGACGATTATCGGGACGACACCACCGCGGACAATGAGTTTGTATCGGGTGGCGAGACACACTGGCATGAGAAGACTTATCCCTGCCTTTTATCCCGTATTGCAGAAACTTGACAAGATCATTGACGGGGCGTGCGAGATGCTCTTTTTCTGGAATGATTGGCGCTTTTCGAGCTTTGATCCGTTACCCTGGTGGTGGCATACTCATATCTATCAACCGGTGCGAGACGCAGAGCTTTTGTGGAAGGAATTGAGAAGATTATAGTGCGAGGGAGGTCAAGTATACTCAATTGCCTCGTTCTGTGCATTCTTTGGAAGCATTGCCGGCGTTTCAGTGACATTGATAGCGTGCGTCTGCAGTTCGAATATACATCATTTCTGAACGGCACTGTGTACATCAACTCTTAAGTCAGAACATAAGGGCGGGCAAGCACCGATGCTTCTGCATGAAATCTTCGCCACGCCGAAACTTGACGGGGGCTGCGATTGCTTAAACAGGTTCAAGAGGTCCTTTGTGGGATGGCCCGCGATAGTGGCCGTGGCCGGCCAGAGAAGCAAAGCCATGTTGCCGCTAGCCTGCTGCAGGAAGCCTTTGAAGAAGGCAAAATTAGCCATTTCCAGCTTCGCTCGAATCTGAAATTTCTCAGCCTCTCCGGTCATGATATACTTCAATCGCTACTGACTTGCACGATGTGAGAACTGGGGACTAACACGGAACGTATTCTCTTGCCCCGGGGTGGGAAGAATGCTACAATATGGCTCCTCGCGATATGAAGATGAACCCAATTAATCGATGTCTCAGGTAGTTCAAGACTATCTCCGAGAAGAGGTCCTCTACGCAGACGAACATGATTTGCCTATCGCAGAGCCACTTAACACTCTTCCTTATCTCACCTCGATAGCCTTTGAGCTATTCCGTCTATACCCTCCTCTTGTTACCATACCTAACCGCACTACTGCCGTCCCAGTCTGCCTTGGGGAGAACGCGACTCTGGCAGCTGATATATGGATGAGCTGGAGTGCCTATGCAGCACTCACCAACTCGCGTGTCTGGGGGGCTTGAGCCCGCGAGTTTTCTCCCGAACGATGGGGAAAGACGATACCCGAGATCCATGCCAATGTGCGACGAGAAACCGTGCGCAGGGCATTTGTCCCCTTTGCCACGCATGCGAGGAAATGTGTGGCTCAAGGGTATGTTCTGCTGCAGATCAAGATGGCCTTGATCGAGTTTGTGAAAGGGATGAATTGGACGATCGATCCATTGTATCAGTTGAAGATGAATGGGGTGAGTGGACCACCTCGTTGATTTCGTTGGTGAACATCATTACTGACCGGAGTCAGGGGAATATCACAACTCCTATCAGATTGAGGGTTCGGGTTTTCGATGTGGAATCAGATCTTGAATAGGGGGTATTTCTGTGATGGTAATTGGGACAATAGTGTTCGATCCAGCACTGGCCAAGCGGGCGAGATACTATGCGCGATGACAATGGAAAGTATGGAATCCCGACCAACCCAGAGACTCATACATACGCTCCAAGAGTATCACGGATTGGCCTGCTCGATAGATATATATTGGAGCAATAAGCTCGAAATCACCCGGAACGTGAAGGCGAAGCGAAGGAAGCGTGATTTCTGGGCCTGCCAGGTTGAAACTTCGGTGGATACAGTTGATGAAGACTACTCAAATGCATGAATTGCCATCATCTCAAGTGCGTATAATTGGATATATCGGTGCACAGATGCGTCCGAGCGAAATTCGCGGTACCATATGCGGGTTGCTGTGGCCTCCCTGACCCTAAATCCATCTACCTAGAGCGGCCTAATCTTCTGACATGGCTGGCTCAGGCGCCCTATCACCACCAACGGACCCTGTGACGAAGAGCCGCGCCACGCAAGCGCAGAATTTCTCCGGAGATCGACAGTGTCGGTGGAGTCGGGCCAAGCGACTAGCCCGGGTGTGGTGTGGCGTGTTGCCATGAATAGCACGGTTTCCCGGAGAACCGGAACAGAGTATCGGCACAGACAGCTACAGTGTGCTGGATCCTCGGAGGGTGCCGAATGCATCATGATGTGCTGGATGTGGCAGGATCTGGAGATTTGTTTTCGAGGGTGTCGATGTATCCTTCATCATCGATCCTTTGTAGTCGCATTGAGGACACTGCTAGAACAATTGGTGGTCAATTTTGGTAACCTGTCAGCAGAATCATTTTCACTGAGGCACAAAGTCGAGAGAAAGAAAGCGACAGTGTCTCTGAATATCCAGTAGCAGTGTGGACAGGATGTATCGAATTCTGCTGCCTATAACACTTCATCTAAGGCATGACGCAGCACCGCAGGCTGTGAAGGGCCCATCCAGTGGCTTGGCACGAGAAGGCATAATCGCATTTCCCGAGCACAGCCTTGTCGGCTCTGTTGGATGCTGAGGGGTTGTATGCTTTGACGGATTGTCAGATCAGGGATTTTCATTGTCTGTGGGGGAGAGAGAGGATTGTGTCTGCAATGTGCATGCAGTATTATTGAACAATGTAGATGTGGAATGCCAGAGAGAGGCCAGCGTCCGGTATTTTACCCGCATATTACAGATTAGATTACTAAAACATGCTGCATGTGCGCAGTGTCGACCAACACTAACCCTAGAGCAGTATAAGTATATTACAATACTGTACCACATGGGTCATTCAGCCATGTACCTCGAGCTTCTCCGACATATTTGGCGTCCACGAGCCACCGATCGGCTCTTGTCTCCATTTCTCCATTTCTCCATCTCTTCTCATCTTTCTCTCCTCTTTCTCCTGGAATCCTCGCGCATCCTCTTCTCATAACACCTCGCATGGTCCTCCAGCGTCTGAGAGTATATCCGTCTGTCCCCGCCTGTCCGAACTCTTAGTGTCCGCGCGGCATCGATCGGTTGCCCCGTTCACCTCGCCGCTGCTCCTCTTCAGCCGCCCCATAAACAATTGGTTTCGCTCTCACTCCGCTGACGCCGCAACACTCCCCTTGCCTCCTCTCCTCGTCTTCCGGTAAATTGGGCACATCTGAGAGTATACGAAGAGACTCCCTATCGCAGCGACAACACTGCATCGATCCTCCACCTACTCTAGGACCGAACGACGCCTGCGTCAATTCCAACCTTTCGCCCCTCCCACCTAACGACCTCCGTCATGAAGCTCGCACGACCCTCCTTTAACCCCGGGCGGACGAAGAACATCATCCATGGCGTCCAGGCATTCATCATCTTCCTGGCATGGGCGCTAACCATCGCCGTGTTCACGAAAGGTGGTGGCATTGACGGACGGTCCGCCTGGTACTGGGCTTTGGTACGTTCTCATGGTCTATTAAAAGAGAAGACCAGGATAGAATGCTGACAAAATGGACAGTGCTGGTTCAGTATCCCCGGTCTCATATACCTAGTTGCCGTCCCCATGTGGCCTCGGGCCCGACGATTCGGGAACGTGTATGCGTTCGCAACCGTCGACTGTTTGTATGCCCTCCTCTGGTTCACTGCGTGGGTCTGTGTCGCCAGCTATGTCGCCCAGGGCAAATCAGAGGGAAGCTCCGACAACCAGGAAGACAACAAGAACAGCGACAATGATAAGAAGAGCGGCTGTGATGCTTTCAAGTACGGCAGCGCCAGTAAATGCAACATCAGCACGGCGACCGTGATTATCGGCGTTGTTATTTTGTGAGTACTCGCGAAGAGATTTCGATCAGAATTGCTCTAATATCCTTGCCTCCGCAGCCTCCTTTTCGTCGTGACTGCCTTCATGTCAATCCGCAACGTGATGCACTTCCGCCGCACTGGCACCCTGCCCGACGCTGTGTCCGACCCAACATTTGCTGCGCAGAGCAAAGCTGCCTTCTCCTCCAACCCGGCGCACGACTTCGATGAGGAAGAGGATGACTTCCGCTCTGGCCGTGCGGGTGGTATGGGCTCATCCATCCGCGACCGCGATGAAGACTACGCCCTTCTGCACCAGAGCGAAGTCGACGACATGGGTAACCCCAACAGCCGCACGGCGCTCCAGGGCTCCTACGACCCTACCGCCTCCAGCAGTGGAGGCGTCATGCACGACTACAACGCCGCCAGCTTCAACGGGTCGCAGACCAGCTACGGCGGCGCGCACGGCCAGCACTATGCGCCCCCTTCGGAATGGGGCTCCTCAAGTGTGAGCGGCTACGGTCGCTGATGCGATGATCTACGGTTCCCACGTTTCGTTCAGCGTGTTCTCTTTGAAACCCATGGAGCGGTGTTGCGGCGCATCCCGTGCTGGATTCTGTATTTGTTCTGACCGTTGCTTGATTGTGATTGTGATACTCTTACCTGCATTGCTTGCTTGCTGGAACGATGGCTGTACGCTATGATTCTTGTCCTGTCCTACGGGATAAGTACAGCTTGATGATTTTTGACGACATTGCTTACTTTTTCCCCTGCGAGTGTGTTGGTGGACATGTTCGTGCTCCATGGATCGATCGATTTATTGGTTGTTTGATGTTGCGATATCTCTAGACTATGTTTGATTATCTGAAAAAATAGCGATTGATCTTGAATAGGAGCAGGTGTCTGTAGTAGTGTAAATTATCGATTCCATAGGATTCAGAAGAATGCGAGTGAATGATACCTGAGGCGATAAGGATCTTTGGTTCTGCCACCGCCTGCCGCCAGTTCTGGCCAGCTTGCGGTCTTCGTCTCTCCATCTCCAGTTCCATCGACAACCACAACCATACCCGTGTAACTTCTTCACAGTTACTCCGGACATTGTTTTCTTCTTCTTCCTTCAAGGTGAGCCATTCTCTTCTGTTTCAACTACAACCATCCTAACAATCACAGCCTCATTGTCTTGAACAAACCCAAGAATACACATACATTCACCATCCCATCAAACAAAACAACCCAACCAACCCCAGAAAACAACGAAACGAACCAAGCAAGATAAACTACCGCCAAGATGTCCACCCCAAGTGATATCGACATCTTCACCCAACACCCCCTCCACATGGACCCAACCACAAAAGCCATCTCTCTCGACCCCAACACATCATCATCAACGAGCAGCACCCAAACCGCCGCCCTCAACAACGAACTCCACCAGCTCAACCTCCTCCACCGCTCTCTGCTCGCCCTCGACCCGCCTAACATC
>RHLO01000936.1:0-10617 GCA_003719415.1 Aspergillus olivimuriae
CCCTGAAGACGGGGTTGTTGGTCGTCTGGAGGATGAGGGTGAGGGTGATGTTGGCCACTTAGGGTTATGGTCCGGCGTTGCCTGTTTGGGACGACCTGTCGACATGTCCCTCTTCTCTCATCCTGGATGGAGTATTGCCTACGACCATGTCCCTTTTTTTTTTTTTTTTTTTTCTTTTCCCCTGCCGTACCTAGTTTGGCGTTCCATTTTTGATCCATCTAATACTTGCTTCCCCCCGTATCCCCCCTTTTCAATCCATGTGACGGACACGCAGAATTTTCCTCGCTCATTGACGCCCGGTTTTTGCCTCCCAGAAAGACGGCTGAGCAGCGTCGCATAACTGAGCATCTCCCTAATAAGAGTGCCTATTATACCACCGGCTGACTCGTCGCTGCTCCCTCCAGTCAGCGTCCTCGGATTGCCAATGTCGCCTCGCTTCGACGCGTCTGCCCCTGAGCGTTCGAGATGTATGGCCATCCCCCTTTCTTCCGGACTACCGCCTTTGCACCGAGTGATTTACACACAGACCAGGTGCGGGTCGTCGTGCCGTAGTGGAGCCCTCGAGGATCGTGTCTCTCATCCAAGCCCAGAGAATCTCTTCTCGGGTGTTGAATTCATTTCTGGTCTGTCGGGCTCGTGACTGAACTGGTGATATCAGGGAGACAGGCGAAACGGCGACCACGGGGACGATCGTGAGTTTCTCTGGTAATGCTCTCGGGAACCTTGACCATATCGAGAGCCACGGCAGTGTCCCGAGTGGATTCGATTTCTCCTCCATACGGAACCGTATGTCCATACTCCGTAGGAAGATCCCGTTGGTGGAACGAATCGCAGCCGTCGATTGCAATATCTGGCGCCCGGTTCCCCACGACAAGCAGAATCGGTCACAGTCAGAGACGTACGGAGTATGTCATTGCCAGGCTCTATAGAAGTGCCCCGGTGGCTAGTGGGCGGAGCACATCCACTCGGCGCAAGGGAAAAACGGTCCCTCTGCAGCCCGGCCCGGATGCCGGATTCCCAGGGTCTCCTCCGATGCCACCAGTGGTGTGATCCGGCATCTCGAGGCTATCTCGCTAGCGCTGCAAAGGGTGAAGATGTCTCCGTGGAACCGCCCTGCATGGGCACGCAACGAGGACACGATATCGCCCGAAAGGAGGCTCCTGACCGGAACAGATCCGGAATGTCTCGCGATATCTGCAGCCCGGAGATCGCCATCGTACCAGAGAGGTGGCTCTCGTCCGTACAGTAGTCAATTGGTCCGTCGGAGGTCAGCGATGGATGGATATCATGACCCTGGCATTGACTCACCGGATGTGCCTCACCCGTAGAGCGTGATTCAGCCCTATCGGTGATGTGGAGGTCTACACTCTGTTGGAGCAGAGGACCCTTCCCATCAACTGCCTCAATCGGTTACATTGTTTATCCCCTGTTTGAGGTGTCTGGTGCAATATTCTCCCGAGCGGCGCTGATGACGTGCATCTGTCCACCACGCCTGCGACGCAGGATGAGATTTATCTCGATAGTAGTCAGAAACGAGTGGGTAGTTGTACGACCTGACGGGATAATTTCTCCTCTTAGTCTTTGATTCTCTTCCAGGCGCTTGTGATGGATTCCGACCTCGATGGTTGTATATCGGGGTGGCGGAGTACCTTACTTTCAAGTATACACACGCGGCCGCACCGAGAAGCTTTAGATCGCGGACGCCCAGCACACACGTAATATTATCCGTCGCGGTATCTCCCTCCAGACGAACGGTGCCAAAGGGCAAAATTCATACAAATGCATATCCTGACACATTGTCTGGCCCAGAGGTAGGTATGCGACGGACCCACGAGCAAGCTCTGACCACCCTTCGCGGGGCGCCGGACGGCCAACTTCCCCAGATCCAGGGTACAGAAAAGCAGCCGATGGAAGAAACTCGGTAGACTAACGCCGGATGCACTACTGCTAGATGCCGTGCTGTGCCAGAGTGGTCCCTGGTGGAGGGTCTCTGGCGGGTGAGATTAACTCCGCCATGGCATTGGCTTCAGGGGAGATAGACTGGGTGCCCATGGGCCATGGTATACAGACTGAACGGGGGAGATTCTTTTCGCGTCAGCAAGAGGTACGTTTCTGCTTCTGTCTATGTTGGGAACTGGAGAATGTGATGTCCGGCCAGAGATTAACCTGCTGCCGTTGCTAGAACTCTTCCATAGACCGCACCCCCGCAATATTCACACAAACATCCATCAACCAGCTTCTACGGAGCTGTCACCATCGCTCGAATCGTCGTCTCATAGTCCTCGGGCTCTCTACCCAAGATCTCCCCCAGCAGCGGCGTCACCACCGCCGTCTCCCCCCGCCGGATCCCCTCCCACGCCGTCGCCCATTCCCTCGACAGATCCACCCCATGATACCAATGCTTCCTGCCATTCTCCGGCCGCGCCGCATACTCATCCTCTGAGATCCGACGAATGTGCAGATCCTTCCCAGCCGCCCGACCCAACACCTGCACCGTCTCCGCGAGCGACACCTCCCGCGGACCCGTCAGCAGCAGCACCCGATTCGTATACGCAAAGTGCTCCGGATCACGCACATACGACGCGATCAGCTTCGCCGTCGCCTCGCCCAGCTCATCGCGCTTGGCCCAGGCCACGCCCGGTCCGGACCCGTCATGCGGGATGGCGATCTCCTCCGCGGGGTGCCGCAGATCAAACCAGCCCGTGTAAATGGGGAACGACTCGGAGTACAGCCCCTCCCGAACGACGGTATACGTGAAGAGGCCCTTGCGGCTTTCCTTGGCGAGATCCTTTTCCGTGGCGAGATGTGCGCCCATGACGTGCGCGACGCTCGTGTCGCCGAGGTCGCCCGCGAAGGCGAGCGATGAGTAGAAGATGTGTTTGACGCCGCTGTGGCGGGCGGCATTGATGGCGTTGCGATGGGCCTGGAAATCCGGTTGGTTAGTCTTTGTTTTTGGTGTTTCTTGGGGTTTAAGGTTGATTTGGAGGCTGCATTCGTGTCGCCAGGCTGATGATGATGATGATGGATCGTAGGGAATGGGTGGGTCGGACTGACTTCGATCCGGAACTGGATTTCAAATGATGCATAGGAGATGAGCATCAGCACGTCGACCCCGTCGAAGACGCGTTCGAGTGAGGTCGGGTCTTCATAGTCTGCGTATCGTACGACGGCGCCAGTCTTGCTGAGCGATGCGAGGTTCTCTGGTTTGCGGGTGATTAGGATCAGGTCCGATGCGGGGATCTGTGGAAGGATGTGGGTGAGGATGCTGGTTCCTAAGCCCCCTGCTGCAGGGAAGATGCCGACTCTCATGTTGCTGTCTGTTTTCGGCGTGTGGATGTATTCGAAGAGGCAGTGTGGAGAGTATTGGTGTATGATGGCTTCTTTGATGATTGTGTCGTTGTACTTTTATATCGCTGTTGCTCATGGCGATGCTGACATATCGCCTCAAAATGGGGATTATTAATCTACTCAACAATGCAACCCCTTTGGAAAAGGTTGGAAAAAAGTCGATATGCGTGGAATGGCGAGTCTTTCTACTCTACACAGATTGGCTTAGACTTCCAAGCGAGTAGTCATGTTTCCATACCCAGTGATGACAAGAGCCCTTACAAACTGGGACTGTGTACCGCGACGGAAAGCCCCGGAGATGAGCTTCCAGGCACCAAACCACCGACACGAGACCGGTCTTAAAGGCAGAAAAGATTTGTCGCTGGTCGTGAGGTTCTGTTTCAGGAACGCTGTCAGACTGGAAGACCCGACGGGTTATGGAAGTGTGCCAGGTCCACGACTGCGTTGACAGGGTACCCCAGGTATCGAAAATGGTGCTCCCTCTCCTCGCTACATGCGCTGCCCGTTGATATTCACCTTGTCTTTTAGTATACAGAACGTACGGTACCGTCAAGAGCGTATGTCCCAGCTCTCCAGTCTTGTAGAACACACCCTGGACCGGGAAAGAGAAGCGGCTGGGCCATCAAGGTGGCGGGATAAAGATCTTGACAGTCTTGTCGGGCTGGATAAGATAGCCCCAGCTCACTGCAGGACCTCTGAGGACGACAGCGAATAATGCAATGGAAGCTTTGAGCCTCTAAGAGGAGGGAATGATGTTGATATAGAAATCCTCGCACATGGTCCGTAGGACTTTGCGGATGAAAGAAATAGAACAGATGAATGCAGTCCCGGCTTGACTACTGCCAGAAGGACCACCAGGGTTCATTTCAACCTTTCGGTGTGAATTGGGATAAACGCGTCAGGGGTTGCTCTCTGTTGAAGACGGACGTCTAGGTGTGAGGCCCGGTTGGTGATGGCCTACGTAGTGTGATCTGAATATCTAGGCTGGCTGATTTTTAACCACCCTTTTCTCTCTGAGTAACTTTTGAACCACAGACATACAATCCATATTAAACGAGGTAGTCGAAGCTCTAGCTGTCCGACATCATCATAATAGGCCGGTCCGCGTTCGGTCGTCCGGATCTAGTATATTCATATCTAGCAATTCAATCCTAATAAGAAACATGGCTAGCAGCTGTGCCTGGATCCCACGGGCCAAGCCTAGGAACATGCACTGTCAATGAATCATGATCGAAGAATCAGCGGAGTTACATCGTGAATTGGAAGTCGAGCTGGGATCGGCCGCAGGATTGAGGAAGACTCCACCGCGAACCATGTCTCGTATTCTGCACACCATTCAGGCTCTACCTAAGTCGAGGAAAAATTATGGGGACGGGATTGTAACAGTAATATAGAGCAGACCAATCGAGATATCTTTCAAGTAATGGAAAGTTATGTACAAAGGTACGATGTGATGCAGTTCATAATTCATGAGTGGGGATTGTCCGGTGTCAAAATCAACTCGAAGACGATATTAGAAAAATGAAACATCAAGATACCCAGTGAAAAAGGTATCATCTAAGCTTATGGTGTGATCTAAGCTGGCACACCACCAGTACCAAACAGCTCCATCTTGATGCGGTCTGCAGCGACACCCTTGGCGACCAGCGCTTTCTGGATGTCCGTCATGAAGCCTTCCGGTCCACAGACATAGTATTCCGCCGACTGATCACCAATGTAGAGGTCTTTCTCGTCCAGCTTGGAGAGATCGAGTCGACCCGCATAGTCATAGTCCTCACCTTCCTTCTCCTCCGCGCCCGGATGGCTGGTAAAGTATGTGGCCTTCAGGTTGGGGAGCTTCTCCTGCAGGGTGAGGAGATGCGGACGGAACGCACGCGCGCCAGCCGTGCGAGCACCATGAATGAAGTGAATCTTGCGGTCGGAGGCCGCAGAAGAGTCGGAAACGATGGTGTTGAGGATAGACATCAGCGGGGTGAGGCCGACCCCCGCAGCGAGGAGGACCACCGGGCTGGAGCTTTGTGGGTTCTTGTCGTAGAAGTCGCCGTACGGGTGCGAGACTTTGATCTGGTCACCCTCTTTCATCTGATCGTGCAGAATATTCGACACGTATCCGGGGTGTCTCTTGGCGCCCGGCTGGGCCGGATTCAGGCCCTGCTCCTTGCGCACGCTGATGCGATAGTAGTCCGATCGGGGCGCATCGCTCAGCGAATACTGCCGGCTCTGGGGGTATTGGAGGTCGGGGACAAAGAGCTGGACGGAGATGTACTGGCCGGGCTGGAACTTGGGCAGCGGCTGGCCGTCGACGGGCTCGAGGTAGAAGGAGGTGATCTCGGACGATTCGGGGATCTTCTTGGCGATGCGGAAGTCGCGGAAATCCGTCCAGCCGTCCGCTTGCTTGTAGAGGTCGCCTTCGCGCTGGATCATGATGTTGGCCAGCATCCAGTAGGCCGTCGCCCAGGCGTCGTGGATCTCCGGCGTGAGCGCATCGCCCAGCACCTGGCCCATGGCCTCGAGCAGATACTTGCCCACAATCTGGTACTGGTCGGGCTGGATGTAGAGGGAGGCGTGCTTGTTGCAGATCAGCTCCACTGCTGGGCCGAGGGCGCCGAGGTTGTCAATGTTGGAGGCATAAGCGAAGAGCGCTCCCGCCAACGCGCGCGGCTGATGGCCATTCACCTGGTTTGCGGTGTTGAAGACGGAGTGGAGCTCGGGATGCGCGTCCAGCATGTTCTTATAGAAGGTGGTGGTGATGGTGGTGCCATGCTCCTGCAGGACCGGCACCGTGGCCTTGATGATCTGCACCTGCTCGGGAGACAGCGACATGACGGCGAGTGTGGGGAGTAATAGTATAGAAAAGTCCGAGCAAAGGGCCGAGACCGACGTTGATGTAGTATCGGGGTTCGGTGCAAAATCCAGTGTCCAGGATTCGGAACCAGGAAACGAGGAGGGAGAAAGCTGGGGAACTTGTATGAGCACCAGTCTGTGTCCAGAGCCTGGTATTTATACCGAAGACGGCCATGTCGGACGGGGGATAACTCGACGATGGCATGCTACAAGAAATTTCCTGTGGTTCTTCCGAAACGGCATGCGGTATCCGTTCGACGGCTTTTTCCTTCGTATGATGCTTTGATATCTCCGCGGAGCTGTGACGATTTCTCATCCATTGCTGGCGTCGATTGGCCGTAGGAACATCCGGGGAGGTTTGTCTCTCCTTAGATCCATGCTGAGGATCGTCTATCCCGCAATTCTTCATTCCAGCACATTATCCAGTGTGTTGGCAGAGGAGGGATGGCCGCCAGTATCAGGTCCAACCTCACGACGAGCGCACAACTCCCGCGGAGATGGTGAAACCGACAGTCACAACAAGACAGATGTCCGGCAGAATGGAAGGCAAACAAACCGACTTTGCGCCGGCTTAATCAGCCCACCAACGCCCGAGCCAGCGCCGCGGGATGTTTAGGAACCGGTCAGGGAACGGCCAGGACGCCGTGATGGCCCCATCGAATAACGATTGAGTAATGGTAATCGCCGCCGACAGACTCAGGCTGCGCTGACCGGCGCAAATCCCTCAATGGATTTCCCCCGGGGACGCAGACGGGCAGTACATGCGTGCGAATGTCGGACGGAAATGGGTTGGCTTAGGGTCCATGAGGTCACGACTGTGCTGAGTCAGCGCCTGAAGTGGGTAGACGAAATCGGAGTTTAGTACATATTGGCATTAGTTGAAGCACGGGCAGAGACACGAGGTCGAGGTGGACAAGGCTGAGCATGCACAGGGCAGGGTCGTTCATCTTGCATCGATCTGTCAGTCGTTGAAGCGACGGGGTTCGTGGCCACCAGCATCGGACACGCCTACTCCGTATATAGTGTACGGTGATCCTCATAGCCGGCCAACAGACCAAGGATACCCGACGCCCACCGCGAAAATTGCCTGGTTATTAACTGTCGATTAACCGTTCTAGACCCCAGGTGTTCTGTCTACCCGTTGCCTGAGGGAGAGACAGACGCCTCCTACCACCTCGTCCCGCCAGAACCATGGCACCTCCTCCCATCGGCCATCTTCCATTGGAAGTCAACGCGCCAGGGCGCTCCTCGTACTGATCCCAGACGGGCGGATTGTGATTCCGCAGCAGCCGAGTCCCTCGGATTGATAGAATTTGGCGTTCTTGAACGTCACGGTAGAAAAGTCATGACGTTCACGGCACAATTGCAGGTCACTTGTACGGGAGTATAAGAGTCCTTAGCACTGGTCTCGCAGTGCTAAGTCAGATCCTGAAGTGAATATTGCCATTGTGTGAGTCCAGCCCGGCGAAATCAGCAGCAGCCGCCTCCATCGCAACGACCAACACCTGTCCATCATGGTGGCCAAGCCGACATGGTTGTCCCGTGGGGGGAACAGTGACACGGAGCCGGTGATCAACTCCACGCGGAGGCAGCTGCCCATGTTGAATTTGAGGGATACCTGGCGGAACAATCTGATCGCTGTGATGGGAGAGTTCGTCGGCACCTTTCTGTTCCTGTTCTTCTCCTTTGCTGGCACTCAGGTGGCCAACACCCCTAAGCCCGTCGATGGCGCTCCCCCCAACACCATGAACCTGCTATACTCGTCGCTGGCCTTTGGATTCTCCCTGATGGTCAACGTCTGGGCCTTCTATCGGGTGACGGGTGGACTGTTCAATCCTGCGGTAAGTTTGGAGACAGGAAGTTGCAATGGATGCGTTCTGATTCAATGATCAGGTCACCCTAGCCCTTTGTCTGGTCGGTGGACTGTCCCCCATCCGAGGAGTCCTGGTCTTCGCTGCACAGATTGTGGGTGGAATTGCGTCGGCTGGTGTGGTCAGCGCTTTGTTCCCGGGCGCTCTGAATGTCGCAACCCGGCTGGGAGGTGGTACCTCGATCTCCCAAGGTCTGTTCATCGAGGTCTTCCTGACAGCCCAGCTGGTCTTCGTGGTGATCATGTTGGCTGTCGTCAAGCACAAGTCGACCTTCCTCGCCCCTGTGGGAATTGGCCTGGTCTTTTTCGTGACCGAATTGATCGGTATGTACTGAGTATTCATCATGCATTCAAGACACCACCATAGCTGACCACCGCCTCCAGGTGACTACTACACCGGTGGATCACTGAATCCAGCTCGCTCGCTGGGCCCGGACGTGATCAACCGTAGCTTCCCTGGGTACCACTGGATCTACTGGGTTGGCCCTCTGCTCGGGTCTCTGCTTGCCTGCGGCTTCTTCGGACTTCTCTCCCTGTTCGAGTATTCCACCGTCAACCCCGGCCAGGACTACAATGAGTGGGAAGCAAAGCTGGGTCCGATGGGGTCGTGGGATGCGTCCATGCATCGGCCCTCGAGACAATTCTCGGACACGACCACTCTTGATCGACCTCCGTCACCCGGTGGTGGTCGTAATCACCATAATGGTCATCATGTTTCGCCTGCTGGCCCTGCGCATTCTGCGCAGCCGCCGCAGCCGGCACAGCAAGTCTACAACCAGGCGACTACTGCTTCCACGCAGAACCCGGCATATAATCCCCAGGGCCAGAACCAGGTCTGAACATGCCTTGCTGGACTGTTCGACCTGGAGGGCGATAAATCATGCTCGAGACTCTCCTGTACGAACATAGGATGGGTTCTGTACTAGCATGGGAGAAGAGACTGGTTCCGGTTCCTTGAAATTGGACGGTGCATTGACCATTCACTTTGCGTGGACAGATTGTCTCATCTTCCAGCGTTCTGTCGTGTTCGGATACCAGATGTTGCCAACACAGGTGGTGTGTCTCAGTATTGCTTGGGAGGTATACTGATATGGACCTAATACTCCCAGGTCTTGGTGAATGTTAATATAGTCACTGGTTTTCGCTTCACTTTTCCCACTTACTCATGTAGCATAGTCTTTTCTATAGAGACTGACTCTCGCTTCCCGGCGAGGTGCTTCGCTTTTCTATGCCCGTTAGTGAACCTTTTGGGACCAGATGAAATAGCCCCCTTTAGTCACCGATGGAAGGGCTGGAGTCAGAAATATACGTGGCTTTTCCCCAGGAACCTTTTTATCTATTAATTTAAAGGCCTCCTTATCACCTACCACCCCACGAGACGACTGCGTGTAAAACAAGGCTCTGATCCTGCCGACCGAATGATAGCTAGCCAAGAGACAGCTTTGCATTAGGCGATGAATCCTCGTATTCGCCTTTCATTGCCAAGCCCTGAATGGCTTTGAGTAGAAATTTGTCATAGATCACAAGGCCAATTCGTGATGATACTATGTAATTGCGAGTGCGATTCAAAGCCATTTCAAATGATCGTTATCTTTCGACAATGAGACCAAGAGTGGAGTCATCAGCGACTAAGCGATCCTTCAACTGATATCGAGATGCCTTTGGCGACAGAACCCGCTGCCACGTGCTGGCTAGGCTGATGCATGTCGATAGCAGGAGCAGAGGAATGATTCGCGATGACCTGGGCTTCTCCTGAGTCGCAAGGCTCACGTTCGAGTACATTCTACGCCGTGAATATGAGCAATCTGCAATTGACCATCAAATTCTGGTCCAACTCACGGTCGAAAAACCCTTGTTGCTCAGGGGCTTTTCTCTCTGCAATTGCGCGTTTTCGTCGAGACCGGAAAATACTTCCAGCCCACTGATAGAGAAGTCCTGGTGCAGGATGCCGTTCGACACGTGGAGATCGACCATGGTTAGGTACGCTACTGGTTAGACATTATATTATTTGGCTGCAGAAGTCGCACCTGCAGAAGGTGCTCCTATCAACCCCGAGATACCCCTGTTGGAGGGATCCGGCAGTACTCCGTCCATCCTGGTACAAGTCAGCCAAAAGGCAAATCTCTATCCTGTACAGAGTAGCAGACAGCCATTGCGCAGCCGGTAGTGGATCAGTTGGAGTTTGCCAATGGGGAGGGCAATCCTGGTGTCCAGAGTGGCGCACCCCGTAGCCCTAACTCGGTACAAAGTCAACTCTCCGGCGACAAAACGTCTCCAACAGCCATCGTCCTCCCCTGACGCGAGAGGCGTCCTCGTACCCATGAATCCAGGACCCAGAACTACACATCAACATAGTTCTTCCCAGCTAAGCGACCTTCCACGACGTGCATCAAGAACCTGGTCCTCCAGCGAAGATCGACACGCCCCACGGCCGGATGGCAGTGGAGACCCTCCCCCTCCCCCGACCCCAATTGGCCTGCAACCCTGACTTAATCGTGCCGACTATCAAGCTAACGACGCCTGGTTACGCATCTGCCAAGGGGGGCTGAGGGGGC
>RHLO01000938.1:0-22509 GCA_003719415.1 Aspergillus olivimuriae
GGTTCTTATTGTTCGAGGCTGCGGAGGATCCTGGATTTATACTCGGTCTCCGTCTTAAGCCCGTGCGGTCGGACTTTAATTCGCTCTTGAAGTGACCCCGGACCAGCCAGGATGGACTTTCTCCTGGCTGTGGTGACGGATTTCCATATCCTGGCATCGGATTTGCTTGGGGGATTAATAATGCGGTGGCTGTAACCTTGGAACAGACCCGGAGATAAGCTTCTTCCCAAGCATCCCATCCACGGCTCACTCGGTCTTAGCACCAGCCCAGTTCGCCCGGAAGCTCTCAGACATCGGGGAGCGTTGATGATTGACCATTCCCATGCTCTCGGGTCGTCAAGTCTGTCCCGCCGACTTCTACAGAACCAAGAAGCCCAGCCATCTTGGTGTTGCCTGCGTGATGGCCATCTCAGGTGTGCGCATGGTTGCATTCTTAGTCCATCATCGAACGGTCTTTCTGCGCTTTTCGGTCAGTTACCCGATTCGGGTGTCGCCGCTTGAATGAGGGCTGCACGTGGTCGATCCATGCCACTCACTGCTTCATCACTGCGCAAGTACTGATCAAAATCCGTTTGGGATGACTATTTGTGACAAAACCCTTATCTTCCAGTATTCCCCGCAAGAAAAAGCTAAACCATGCGGATAACAGCCAAGAGCCGCTATGCAGTATCACCAGCTCTACGAAGTATTGAGGTAACAAAGCAGAGTTTCGCGCTACGGTGGAACAATGCATCTATTCTGGAATCTAAAAAGGATCAAATATCTCATCTATATAGGTCGTCCCATCTTACTCGACTTTCTGGCCCTTTCCTTCGTATCGCCATCGACTGATATACGCCGGAGTACAATTCTCTCCCCCATTACTCGTGGCATACGCTCCAAGCAGAGTTCCTGCAATGATCAGCATCGAGATGTCAGATGACAAGGGTATCCATTCACTCACCAGTAAATCGACCCGTTCCCCCACTCACCAGTACGGCCTCGACCTCCTGGCGGAGTGTGAGATGCTCCAAACCCGGCAGCACAGCGGCCAGAATGTAGTGAGTATCGTCCACAGCCTGGATCTGCAGCCGCACCTGCACCTCTTTCAACAACGACGGTAGAGCCTTGACAACGGTCTCTGGCACTGTCACATTCTGCGTGGCCTGGGCGTTCAGATCATCCAGTAGCGTGGTCTGGAAACGTAGGTGTGGCACAAGCTTTCCAGCAGACGGAAGCATCACAATCCCCAGATCGACATGCTGATACTGCGTGAGGAAGATCGTCACACCAGCCTCCTCTCCTTCCATCGTGGGAGCAAACGACAAGTCCACGCTATACGTGAAGTATGTATGACTCTGACGACGAGCCACCAGGGTGATAGCAGTCTCCTCGACACCGACACCAGGTACGCCAGATCCGGTCAAGTTGCGTCGCGACGGCATCAACCGTAGAGAGAACAGATGCTCAGGCGGAGACACAGTGAATGCGTCCTTCTGAGGCAATCTCCAAAAGAGGAAATTTCGCGGCATCGCCGTCCCCGGTGCGAAATCAATCTTGTCCGACGCATCCACATACGGCCCATCCCCGGGGATCTTCTTGTCGCGAGGACGTGGCAGCTCCCATCCGGACATGTGGCCCCGGACAGGCGCCAGAATCGGCCATTCGCCCTCGTTCCACGTCACAGGGAAGAGAACCATCTCGCGACCCATGGGGTAGACCCTCCATTCTGGACCGGAGCGAGTCGCCAACGCTGTCCCCCACCAGTTCCCGTTGCCGTCTTGGAAGAGGTCTGCGTGGCCTACCGTCTGGAAATATTCCGTGGTGTTCAAGTTGGTCAAGATCGGGTTGCCTTCATACGCATCGTACGGACCAGTCACGTTCTTCGATCGGGCGATCGTCTGGCGATGGCCGAGTTCGGTGCCTCCCTCGCCGATACAGAGATAGTACCATCCGTCTTTCTTGTAGATATGCGGTCCCTCGGGGGTTGCACCGCCAGTCCCGGACCAGATCTTGGTGGCTGGGCCGGTGACCCCCGTCTCTAGATCGATCGTCTGCTGTGAGACGCCGGCGTACGACACGTACGCCGTGCCATCATCGTCCCAGAAGATGTCGGGGTCGATATCCCCAATCTGAAACGGAAGGGGATCACTCCACGCCGCATCGGAGTAGATATCCGTCGTCGTGAAGAGTAATCCATGAGACGTGAAAGTCGGCACCATGGAGACGTACGAGGTGAGCAGGTAGAATTTCCCTTGGCGGTATCGCAGCGTCGACGCCCAGAGGCCATCCTGCTGCGTTTGCGAAGTACTATTGGCGATCTGGGGTACTTGGTCGGGGCGAGTGACGACATGGCTGACCAGTTTCCAGTTCACGAGGTCTTTGCTGGCATAGATGGGGATGCCAGGAAAGGTCAGAAAGGTCGACACCGTGCAGAAGAAGGTGTTGTCTTCTTCTGCGACGAAGGTGCAGCTGGGGTCGGAGTGCCAGCCGGGCAGGATGGGGTTGGTGAATGTCGAATTTTTCGAGCCATGTTTTGCTGATGAACACGTTGCCATTGCGAGGACAATTCCTACGGAGAGTACTTGCCAGAGACGCATTTTAGAATCATGTCATCGCGGGGTATGTCTACAAAAACAGCCGGTTGAATTTGGTGTACTTATAGCTCTTGCAGGACTCGCCTTTATTGGTGGGAAATCCCTGTTGGCTATAATCAACGGCATTTAGCCGTTCTGTTTAAGCGATCTCGACGGAGACATGTCCGTGTCCAGGTTACAGAATGAGTTGCATGGCTAGCGGTGGGAGATATGGTAAGATAGACGACAGCCAGTCTAATATTATATCCAGAAAGCCAGAAGAAGCGTCCGACCCAGGCAAGACATGCATAGGAGTGCGCTCACCAGATAAACTGCATGAACAGAATACAACCAAAAAAGCAAAAAGGACCATATCGAAAGGTGAAGTCTTCCATCTGGAAAATACAATGTGATTGCAGCTTGTATGAAGGCATAGAAAAAACACTGGTACCAAGACACCCCACACCTTGCTGCTTTTTTTTTTTTGCCTCTGAGATCGATCTAGAAGACAATACACTCGACACAGAAGCCGACATCCCATGAGGTACCGAACGCACGGAAACAAGCTTTTGAAAGTTGGGGTCGAGACCTGGTTGAAGTGCATTCCGCAGCACATGATATCATCGCACTGCGTTGATGTCACCACTCACCCCGTTTTATATCCCTTTCCACACTCCCACCTCTTTCAAGCCTAATTCAAGCCATCTTAATGTCTACAAATAATGATCAAGGGTCCAAGAGCTCCGGGCCAAGCGGCCCTCCGCACCGGAGCTCCACCGCGTCAGATAGCTCCATCATGAGTATCGAAGGTAGTGTCGGCGAACTGGCAGAAACGTCGATCAATGAAGTGAAGCGAAGATTATCGAGCGCACATGAATCGGCCCAGATGTACTGGGCCAAGGTGCGATCGATGGTAATGGGAGACAAGGCAGATTCCTCCCGTCAAGGTTGGTGCCGGCGCATCTGGTGGAATTCCATGTATTATCAACTGAAGTCCCAATATCTGCAGCGGATACGCCAAGTCAAGATGAACTCCACCGAATCAACACCCTAGAAAAGGCACAGATTGCAGACTTCCTACGACAAGAGTACGGGAGCGATGCACGCGCTCGCTACAGCCGCAGATAATGGCTGCGCTTTGAACATCTTGAAGACTGGCTTAGTGCAGAGAAGAGCAGTCCAACAAATCAAAGACAAGAGTCATGGTCGCATCGCCTTCATCAAAACAGTCATATCCATCTCTTCCACTCTCAAAGAACAGCTCGGAACCCACTATCCAACTGACGATCCAATCCGAGGAATTCAACCACTTGCCCGAGATGGTCGATTCCCCAGAAACCTTCCGTCTCGCCCTTGGCGTTGGTACATTCGAACCAGGGCAGACCAAAAGCCCCAGACTTGAATGCCTGTTCCGTATTGGCGCTCAAGACGGCCTTGGTCTCTGGTTGGTTCATCTGATATTGTCCCGTTAGAATCAATGATATCCCCATGTATCGCCTTTCGTATCCGCGGGAGTAGAACAGGGGCCATACCGCCTGAAGAACGGCCTGTGCATCGGCTTTGCCAAGAACACTTTCAAGAACCGGACCGAAGCCCTCGGGCTTCCCAATCTGGGCGTTCCCCTGCACCCAGAAAGAATGATAGAGAGCCTCGATGGCGGGAACGAGCTGGTTGGGCTGCTTCTGGGAGACAGCGCATAGCGCACGCTGCGTCGCCAGGGTCAATGGCGGGAAACCCTCGGTAAAGTTCTCGATCATCGGGACTGAGAAGTATTTGGCCCAGCGACGTCGCTCCTGGTCAATCCATGCGTCCTTGTCTGTATGGCAACGGCGTCAGCCTGGGAACATCATATCGACAGTCCCGTTGTTGCCCCTTACTTTTGATTTTGATGGGGGGCGTGTTTCCGCATGTGTTCATGAGACCGCCGAGGAAGATAGGGACATAGTTGACATTGCATTTAGCAAATACAGGGGAATTCTTTGCGGGTTGTCAGTTGCTGTGCGGGTGGAAGTATCAATAAACCGTGGGGGAGGATATGAAACCCTACTCTCAAGACATTGAAGGCGATGTAGCCAAAAGGGCTAACGATATCGAGATACAGGGTGACGCGAGGGACTGCCATCTTCAAGACTATTAAATGCTTTGATATTCAATTCAAGATCGACGGCCAGAGAGGAAAAGAAAGGCTGCGAACACAGGCTTCTTGAGGATACATGATACATCCCCCGCACGGCTGAGTCAGCGCATCCGACCGAAAGCCGAGGTCCGTGTTGCGAATAACCTCACTTCTACGACCGTCTTGACCTAACGGCATTTATATCCGAGGACAGATCAGGTGTTCCCGAGTCTTTTTGTCTAGGATGCGACGGAGGAGCTCGCTGGTACTGTCAGTTTGTGGTTTTCTCATATGAATTACACCGTCACATGTAGTTTGGCTTTGACAGAAAAGAAATACTTCATTAGATATGTAAGCAGTCTGCGCTGCGTACGAAACTCGCATTGCCACTAGTAGCTTTCCTGTAAGAGACCTCAGGTAAGATGAAAATTCGCCCTACCATGCCTCGTGGATTAAAGAGTACAGCTCGTGGTTTTCTAGGACCATAATATACTATTTTCCCATTCCCTATCCCAGACCAAATGCGCCCTCAGGTATACTTATAACAGTACTGGCCGAATTTGGGGCTCATTAATTCATACAAGTACCGGGGTTGATCCAAAATCCCGAACTCCACAACAGTGCCCAAGGTAACCTCCGGGGTATCGGTCTTATACCAGGTGGTGCTACTTCCATTCAGCGCAAACCGTCTCCACATCTGATCTGCATCCTGCCATGTGGTCCACAGTCGATCAATCATGCCATGATGCAGGAAGAACGCTGGGTCCTGGGGCGATGCAAAAAAGTCTAGCATGTCCGGGCCCAAAGATCGATGGCCTGTATGATGGGGCCCGAGGACAATTGGCGGGTCCGGAAAGCCGCCCAAGATATTCTGAAACTCGACGATGTCTGCCGCATCAAGGAGCATGTCAACGACTGTCTGATTGTTGAATGTCTGCACGAGCCAGTCGTTCAGACTTCGGACTAGGCAGCGAGGGTTGTAGTTGAAAGCATGGTCGGGTAGGGTGGAGTCGAAGGATTCATTAAAGTTGAAAGGCCCCATAGTGATGACCCAGTCTTTGAAGGGCCCTGTCTTGACACATCCACCGCCTGTGCCCCGAGGAATATTGACTGTCAGACCAGGCTCAGGGAATATCTGGACAGGCTGCTCGTCGGGATTGTATTCTCCATCCCCTGAAAGCGACGTCTCGGAGCCATCAAAAAGTGGGCTCTCCGCTAGATTCGGCCAGATGGCCCAGTTCCAATAACTTTGAACCGTCTTGTCAGTCGAATTTGAGTGTGAGATAAATCGGGAAACCTACGGTAGCGTTCCGGCGAAGCCGCACTCTTCTTTCAGGGCTCTCTCCCAAAGCCAAATGAAGTGCCGGTGCCATGGTAGAAAGGTTCCACTGTTGTGCATCTGCAGAGTATAATTGATATGGACCCTGTTATTGAGTCAGAAACAGGCATTGTTCCTCCGTTGCACTCGGACTCACGCGGTGAAATCATCGTAGCGGCTCCGAACCGCGGGAACCTCTTCCACTGACAGCACAGGAGGACGATCCTTCATGCACTGAACGGCACGAGTATAGCAAATACGATCGTCATTGCTCAACTCACCCCTAGTCATTTTTTTTTTTTTTTTTAGCAATCTTGTATTGATGCAACATGTGCCCCATACTCACCATTCCTGTCTGAGGTCGGGTTGGTAGCATCCCATCGGTGGGTAGAAACCAAGTGCTTGGCCGCACGAGGCCACCGCAAGTATGAGATTTCTATAGAAAGCCATGCTCGAATCTGCCCACGGAAAGTCAATGGACGGATTGGACGTCACGGGAGTAACGGTAGAGTCGTGCTCTGGGGTCAATGGCGTAATAATGGGTTCGGTCTAGAAACCGATGCCATGGTACCGGCTGAACCGGGCCCGCCTGCTATTTAGATACCGAATCCGATCTATATGGCCGTGTTCGGAATCAAGCAGGATCAGGGATGCGGCCGAGTTCTCCGGAGAATCCGCACATCCTTGAGGCTGGGTCAAGGAATTCAGCCCGCATGCGGGGGTTCCAAGTCATGCACAAAGGGGTGTCCTAGCCGACCACATGCCATTGTTCCAGCCCCCTTGGTATTCTACGCCTCTCGACGCATGGCATGGTGGGATCTTGGCTTGCACGGAAATGATCTGCATTCTAGAGTGCCACAAAGCCAATTCATTGTGAGAATGCAGGAAAAAACAAACATTCACACATACCGGGCTGAACCCGTATCAACTCCCACGAGTTGGAAAACCTGTAGAAGGTGAGAGAAGAGGCGCCCTTTGGTAAAGTCTAAGTACCAGCCCAAGCGAAATGCGTCTTTTGAACCAGTCTGACCTTGCACTCAGTGTCACCCCGGTTTGCCCCCACCTTTCGCAATGAGCAGGAGACGACCCAGCTGGATCGCTGGTTCAGGACATCGTACGATGCTGTTGTCAACTGACTGTCCTTCTCTCTGGTACAATCCTACCTCGAGTGACGGATGTTGTGATGAATTCGGTAATCGCCAAAGCCAGGACTGCCACAGCGAGGCCGGTTACTTCGACCGCCCAATGGCGGTTTCTGACGCATTGTCCCATAGCAAGGTTCTAGACATTCTAGACAATGCGACGGCCAAGGTCGTGACGACTTGGAACACTCAGTTTTGTGGGTATGGGGTAGCGTTTCCCACATAAAGCTTCGACTCAGTCGATCCGTTCCTTTTTAGTTTTTTTTTTTACGAGCTGAGAAGTGCCTATCGAGGATCCGAGAAGTGTCCTGGCATAAGCGTCATTGCCTAGCACGAGAAAGTGATCTTTTTTTTCTCACCACATCATGCAGCCAACTCTTATTCCCTCCCTGCTCGAGACCGCCGCTGCCAGGAATGGCGACGGCCGGGTGATAATCTACTCCCCCAGCAACCGTCAAAGCCCGCGAACTATCACCTACCGGGACTTGTTAGAGACCGCATCCAAGGCCTCGGTTGCCGTGTATAATCATCCTAATTATACCCCGGGTGCTGCAGTCCTGCTCCACTTCAATAATCATGTTGATAATATAATCTGGTTCTGGGCCGTCCTCCTCGCAGGTTGCATTCCTGCTATCACCCCTGCATTTTCGAACAATCCGATGCAACGTGTGGCTCACTTGGAGCATGTTTCGTCGACACTGATCACCGATTGGTGCTTAACGAGCGAGGGACTTTTGGCGGAATTCGCTGGTCAGGACGCCATCGAACCTGTCCCAGTGGAAACCCTCGGATGGGAAAAGAACCCTCCGACTCCAAACACGCCAAACACCAAGGCCAGGCCATCTGACACCTCTCTTCTCCTGTTCACCTCTGGCAGTGCGGGAAAGGCAAAGGCTGTCTGCTTGAGTCACGCCCAGATTCTGTCTGCAATTGCTGGCAAGCTTTCAGTGGTGCCACTCCCGGAACAATCCTCCTTCCTGAGCTGGGTTGGCCTGGACCATGTCGCAGCCATCGTTGAGATTCACCTGCAGGCCTTATACGGGGACAAGGACCAGGTCCATGTTCCGGGATCAGACGTCCTCTCCGATCCAATCTATTTCTTGGATTTGTTGGCCAGCCATCATGTATCGCGCACGTTTGCGCCCAACTTCTTCCTTGCCAAAATGCGGGATGCCCTGGCCCAGAATGCACGCGCTGACTCGCCCCGTCATTGGGACCTGAGCGGCCTTCGCTATATTGCGTCTGGTGGTGAAGCGAACATCACCAAGACCTGCGATGACCTCTCACAGCTGCTCCATCCGTTCGGGACCCCTCTGAACATCATTGTCCCTGGTTTTGGCATGACCGAAACATGTGCCGGTGCGATTTTCAACACCAATTGCCCCGAGTACGACAAGAAACATGGACTCGAATATACTTCAGTTGGGTCTTGCATGCCCGGCATCTCCATGCGTGTCACTGACCAGGAGGGACACGCTTTACCGCCAGGCGAGACGGGCAATTTGGAGCTCGCAGGTCCAGTGGTGTTCAGACAATATTTCAACAACCCGGCCGCTACACAGGAGTCATTTACCGAAGACGGATGGTTCAAGACCGGTGATTGTGGCTCCCTGGACGCGAATGGATGTCTCGTTCTTGGTGGCCGAGCCAAGGAGACAATCAATATTAACGGCGTGAAATACAGCCCGCATGAGATTGAAACCGCAGTGGAGGAGCACAACATCAAAGGCTTGACCAAAAGCTTTACTTGTTGCTTCGCTTCCTTCTCTGCTGGCGCAGAGACTGAGGAGATCATCCTTGTCTACCTACCCACCTATGCGTCAGACGACATCCCTGCTCGCGCTGCCACAGCAGACGCCATCTCCAAGGTCGTTTTGATGTCCACTGGCTCCCGACCACATATCATTCCGCTCGATCAGTCCCTACTCCAAAAGTCAACCTTGGGTAAGCTGTCCCGGAACAAGATCAAGCTGGCCTACGAGCGAGGCGAATACCGCACGCACGAGGACACCAACCGAGCGCTTATTGCCCGTCACCGCGAGGCCACCCGTGCCAGCCCCAAGAATGATTTCGAAAAGGAGCTGTTGGCAATATTCCTGCGGTCGTTTAACATACTTGAAGATGAATTCGACGTCCAAACGCCTATCTTCGATGTCGGCATTGACTCCATCACGCTTATCAATCTCAAGCGTGACATTGAACAGCATTTGGGCTTTGCCGATGCCACCATTCCCATCACAGTACTTCTAGAAAATACCACAGTTCGTGAGCTTGCCGACGCACTCGACAATCTCTATCACCCCAAGGAGTATAACCCTGTCGTCACCCTCCAGGGTCACGGAGACAAGAAGCCTCTTTGGCTGGTCCACCCGGGAGCTGGCGAGGTCTTGATCTTCATTAATCTGGCAAAGTTTATCACAGATCGACCAGTGTATGCTCTGCGCGCCCGCGGATTTAACGAAGGGGAGCAACCCTTCGACACAGTTGAGGACGCCGTCACCTCTTACTACAACGGCATCAAGTCCAGACAACCCCATGGACCGTACGCCTTGGCCGGCTATTGCTATGGGTCCATGTTAGCGTTTGAAGTCGCCAAAAAGTTGGAGGAAAACGGAGACGAAGTCCGCTTCCTCGGCTCGTTCAACCTTCCTCCACACATCAAGATGCGTATGCGCGAGCTGGATTGGAAAGAATGCTTGCTGCATCTGGCGTACTTCCTGGATCTGATCACGCAGAAGCGTTCGCGCGAATTGGCCGTCGAACTCGAAGGTCTCGATCAAGACTCCATCCTCCAGGCCATCATTGACGAATCGGACAAAAGTCGATACGCCGAATTGTCTCTGAGCCGACCCTTTTTATCCCGTTGGGCAGACGTTGCCTACGAGCTCCACCGCATTGCCGGTGATTATGACCCCGAGGGACGCATTGCCGGAATGGACGTGTTCTTTTCCATTCCATTGGCAATCGCTGCGGCCTCCAAAAGCGAATGGCGAAACGTACATCTCAGTCAGTGGGCCGATTTCACTCGGTCGGATGTGCGCTTCCATGATGTTCCCGGCGAGCATTACAGTATGATCGGACCAGAGCATGTCTTTGCTTTCCAAAAGATTTTGCGCTCCGCTCTTGCCGAGAGAGGCATGTAATTTCTTTTTTTCAACTTCATCCAAGAACACGCACCAGGATGTTGACTCGCGGGTGAATTTAATAATATTAATGGTTCCGTAAACGTAATCTTGGGGGGAGGGTTTTCTTATGTCACCTGCTGCTTTTATAGGTAGCTAGTTCGGGTACATACCGTTCGAACATAGTTGCAGCCACTCTCTCAATATCAAAAATATCTGAAAATCCATAGCATATCCACGTCCAGCATCTTGTTTCCATAAATACCATGTGGCCATCGAACCGGGGACTGACCAATGGGTCAGATGTCAGCGGCTTGCGGGCGGATTGATCACCACTCAGCCATTCTTTGAGACGCCCCGGGAAAAGATCATCCGATGAAGAGGCATTGTGGATGATGGCGAATGAATCGCGTTTTCCTTGGGCTGTGCAGGTACTCCCGACCCAGCTTTCACCGCGCATTTGAGGACTATGCTGGGCGAGATCACTTGGTTCCATGGGTTTGACATCACCCAACCTTCCTGATGACCTCACGTCTTCTTTCGGAAGTCATAACCGCACAGACTATATAAACTTCGCGGTGCCCCTTGAAAACTTCGACTCGTTAGGCCACCCTTCTTTTGGCCCCGGATCCTTCGCATGTCCCGTAATCCACAAAGTCGCCTCCAAAGATGTCTTGGTCAAGTGCACCGTCGACCGAAAGAGTCTTCGAATCGTATAACGAACAACGAGAGGAGCAAAACAAGACCAAGCCGGACGTGGACACGGTTGGCATCCAAGATGGCGATCGACCAAGCATCCTATTGCTACGCTGGCAATCCGATTACACTCCCTTCTGGGCTCGCTTCAATTCCCGCATCAGTCACGACATGGCGAGGTCGCTGAGCAAAGGTCAATCCAGCAAGTGCCATTGATCAGTCCCAAAGTGCGGTTTCGTGTTCTGGGTTGGGGGTAAAAAGTTTTCTTCGGCAAGGAGTTCTATGGAGATGGCAAATGTCTTGTTCATGATAGCTGGGTATCAGTCAATGTATTCACTATGCATCATATGCGTAATCTTGTAGAGCGTTGGGAAGGCTATCTTCACAATTAGGTGAAATCCGTTGTTTGCGAAGACCGTGCAGGATTTACCTGTGATAGACGCTTCGGCATGACTGGAGTCCATTGATGCAACAAGTGCTAAGACTTATCTTGCCCCACACCGAACTCGAGGTTATTGTTCCACAAGTAAACCTGGTACATGGTTATGGTTTAACCAAGATGCCTAGGTGCGTCTCTCTGCGCGACCATAACAAAGCAGTTCGATTTGATCGGACAGGCCATGTTGAGAGGGCAGTTGCATGCGATCGGTGTGCAGGTTGTCCAAGCATGCAGATTTCATCAGGTCAAAGAATACAGATTCACTCTCGTGTCGCCTTTTCAATGCCACTAAGATGACAGCATCCGGTGACATCTGGATAAGCTTGTCCAGTACCGAAACCAAGGCAGGCAAACTGTCTGCACTGTAAGTACAGTCAGACACAAGGACTAGGTCAATGTGTCCATCGCAAAGGCCCTCCGGGAGTGGTTCATCCCAATCAAGAGTCTGGAACCCGACCTTTGATGAGCATGATGAACTGGAAACGGCAATATTTCGTGTTACGATTTCTTGCACCTCGGGGAGATCCGTCAGCAGAACGGAAGACTGGGGAAGGAATTGGGCCAAGGCGAGGCCAACAATACCACACCCCGACCCGAGCTCTATGGCATGAATAGGTGTATCAAGACGTTTTCGTAATAGTTCTTGCAGTACTGGTGCTGCATCCACTGCGCAACCCGACACTATCTGTCGGAGATAGAGTGCCGATGCGATGGCCGCATCCCTGCAAAGCATCTAGACTTAGAACAGTGGGTATGACACGAAGAAAATTGGCTCACCAGATGTGTCGAGCGAGGCTGTTGCCTGTTTCTTCCCATATTCTAAGCTGGGACTCGTCGTTCAATGCGAAACGTCTTTCGATGAGTTTCTCGGAGACGAGAGATGCTGATCCACCAAATGGTGCACTCCAGCCGGACACTACTAGCGGGATCGCTTGTTCGCTTGAAATACTGTCTGGAAGAGGAGCATATGGCCTTTTAGGATCCCCAGCGGCCACGCTCAGAATTAAGGTTGATTGAGATATCTGGGTGGCGAATGGGCCCAGTGAGAGCGGGAGCTCGCGTTTTCCTGCCGTCCACTGCACGGATTGCTGATACAGAACTTTATGCGTGTCATCTTGACATAGCGACACCATCAGATCCACGTCTTCAGCAAGAAAGGCATCTCCCAAGTCTGTAGCTATGCAGATTAATGCCGAGACGGATAGAGGACCCGGTTTCTGTTTCTGGAGACGGGGAGTCTTGAGAAACCGAATATAGAAGACCATTTCGAACGATACCGACTACTCTGGCGGGGTCAATTGAGAGCAGTTGACAGGCGATATGTCGGAGGATCACAACTTGCAATGTTCAACAATGATGGATAGAGTCCGTAGAGGGCCTGGCACGTGGCCGCTGAGTCAGCCACCGGCATTTGGGCCAGTGGCAGTGCTCGATCATCATCATCGCTTTTAGTTCCCGCGGCTCTACTTCACGACAGCCACCGCCGACTGCAACTCGTATTGCCCTGATGATATCATCCGCCTGGCGGAACTCCCTCTGCGTGTCTCTTCGTCTCCGATCAGCCCGGGAGGTCAATGGGATCTCTTGAGCGACCCTCGAGTTACTTGCCTCCGCCCCTTCTCCCTGCCGTCTGGCCTCGACGTCGCCAAGCCGCCCTCCGCGGTCGCTCCACTTCACCATGATGCGCCCCAAGGACCCCCGGGTTCGCCAGAGAATCAATCAGATCTCCCATAATCTTGAGTCGGCGAATGAGTCTGCCCAGGAGGGCCTGTACACTTTCTCTCAGAACTATGTTGTCCCGTGCTTTGCCGCGGTCGGTAACTGTGTTTACACTTGCACGTCACCGTGTCTTCCTAGCCGGGAGGACCACCTCCGCCGCCGACGAAGGGGACGGGCGGAGGCTATTTTCGACTTCTATGATGACTGGGATAACGACGATAGCGACAATAGCCTTTTAGGTTGGGGGACTGACGAACTCGATCGGTTGCTTGCAGGTAGTGGTTTGGCGCGTGGGAGCTCCGAACAGCCGCGCCGACAGCGACAGATGAGCTATGGTACGCGACGCACGAGACGGAAGAGCAGTGTCCTGGCCCCAGATGATCGCAATGATCCTACCGTTATTCCCAGCTCTTCCTTCCTGGGCTTTCTTGAGCGCTTTCCGTGGAGATTCGGCGCTCGCGGGATCAAATATCGTCCCTCAGCCGCTGACCTCCAGGAACATCCTACGGCGATGCGACGACATTCGTATGAAAATGAACCGCTTATGGAGGAGCCGGAAGATATCGAAGGCCCGAGTTCCAATGGGAAGAATAGACGGTACCGCAGTTCCACGCAGTCGTCGCGAGAGACGTCCAATTCGTTGAGTTCACGCGGTGACTTGTTCCCGAGTGATGAGGAAGAAGACGCTGTGCCTTTGGATGATGAGTTTGCCATGGCTCTAGGGAGCCGTCGAGGAACGGTATTTTTGGATTCGGAGGATCCTCTGGGGGATAAGCCGTCGAGTACGAGATCCACGTCCGGAACATTCAGCCTGGCGTCAAAGGATTCGAAAAGGAAGAAGAAACAGAAACAACGACGGTCATCACGTAACGCCAATGTAGAGGTCACCCAAGACATCACAGCCCCGTCAATGGTCGACTTACAGAAAGAGGAGGCCCGTTTGGAGCACGAAGAAGAATCCGAAATCATTCGGAAAAGACTTGCGGCCCGTCAGCTGGCTTCGACTCGCGGTCTCAAACAGAATGCCGATCAGGTATAGTCATCAACATGTATCCCAAGCTCAACATGCGACTGACTGCTCTCACCTAGCCTGGGACCTTCTCCTTACCGTCCCGCTCACCCACAGTATCCTCCGAGGTTATTGAGCCTGAATCTTCAGTGAACACTCCCCGAGAATCAATGGGAGAAAGCGACGTTTCCCTCGCCCCTGCCGGCCAAACAAATTCCCGGTCGTCCGAGGAGCATCCACGAACAGAGCCTTTCCCACCGTTTCCAGTGACTCCGCCTCCGGCTGGCGATTACGAGGATCAGCCCAGCACCTGGAATTCGGGGGACGGCCTTGATCCATCGGATGCTCCCAAGAACGGATAACCTCGCACAAGTCCACTGGTCCCAGAAAGGTTTTGTGCAGCAGCTTAAGGCTATAGGGATCATCTAGTTTGCGGGCCAAACTCCTTTCTCCTGACTCCTTTCTCCTGAGCCCTACCAGCAAGATGCGCCACTACTTGATTCAGCCCAATTGCCGTGGCCTTGCCTGTATTTTTATACGACTCATGACGCGACCTTCTTTATACCCGAAACGATTAGGAAGGAATGAATGATTTAGATTATGATGTCATTGTACGTGGTTGTTTGCGAGGCACCTCTCATCAGTTTTTACAACCGGGATTTTGGAATGTCTCATGACATCGCGGATGACGTAGTCTGCCCTGTAGCGTTGAGTTTGATGCTCTCGGCTCAACGTAGATACGGCGATCCGACGTAAGACTGCATGTTCTCGCGTTTTTAGTCCGCTCTGTGTAGGCTGATAGACCAGAGCGGGTCTGAAAAACGGAGACAGAAAGTGTACCACGAACGGGTTCACATTTCTCATAGATCTTGCGCTTTCCCCATATTCTGACAAATATGGGGGGCCACCATGCACCAGTCATGGAGGTAAGACTGGCGATGAGGCAAGTTTCTGCTCTGAAAACGCGTGAAATTTCTGGACCTGGCAATCCATTCAAAGGTGGGAAAGCGGGTGTAAAGATAAGAGTGAGGATGGGATATTGTACAGACCGCGATCTATATACATGGCTTTTCCAGTGTAGACATCAATAAAAATACAGGGATATATGGTACAACACCCACCAGGGATATCGTAAATGTGGCGTGGCAAATTATCTCCATGGAGATGTGATTCGAGGGAAGAGATGATGGGAAGGAAACAGGATTGTGTTTGCAAAACGCTTAAGCGGTAGCAGACGCATCCTCTGCGCCCATTTGGGCCACCTCCGCATTGCCATTAGCGTTCATCGAGAGTTTGCGTACCTCCCAATCTTCAAACTCGGCCCACTCCTTCTTTTCACCGAGAAGACAAACAGATTGCCGGGGACCGTCGACCAGGAAGGACTGCGCAACTTCGTTGACGTCTTTTGCGGTGACATCCAACACTTGCTCTCGCCAGCGCTGGTCCATTTCATGCGTGACACCACTCATGAAGTACCGAGAGCCCTCTTCATCGACACTCACCGGGGCATCCAGACCCTGGAAGATACCCAATTTGGCCTCGTTAAGCTCGCGGTCGGACCACTTGCGGTCTCTAGCGAAGATTCCGCTGTTCTGGAAAACCTTAAGGGTGTTTATGGGGTTCGGGTCACGATAGCTGGTCAAGGCAAAGATACCCTTGATGGGGCCGTTGCTCGCAGCAGCACCATACGCTCCTCCCTTCTCTCGGATCTCAGGGTGGAGATAGTTGTGTGTGAGGAGCTGGGAAAGGACACTAAGCGAGGCATTGGATGAATGTACAAAGGGGACAGTTTGCAAGGCCAGTCCCGAGTAATAGACCTTGTAGGGAAGGTCGTAGAATGCCTTGCCCGAGGCCGACTGGTGGATTGTGTCGGGAATGATGGTGGGCGAGCGAACCTGAGGCAGTCCAGCAATCCATTTTTGCAAGATCGATTCGTTCTGGCTGGTACTGCTAGGCTCGCACACCAAACGTACACGGAGGTTCTGGGATTTGGAAATGGCGAAGGACTGGATCAGACGCAGCTTCTCGATCAATTCGGCAAGACGCTCGGGGGAGGTCTCGGCATCACGCAAAAGATCGGCCGTGGCCTGCAGTTGAGCAAGACCAGATTGCTGCTCCTGGACCCAGAAGCTTCGAGACAGACCCGCAGCGGCGGCATTGAGGGCAAATCGGTGACCAGTTCCAGCAACGGCATCCAAAGCTCCGTTGGTGGTGAGTCGCAAGAGCTCTTGGATCATCCCGGGGGCGTATGGGCTGGTGAAGTCGGTTTCTGTGATGAGGGTAGTCAGAATCTCCAGCATGTCCGGAATGTTTTTATCCAAAGCGAAGCCGGAGAATTGAAGGCCTTCCTTGAATTTGCCGAGTTCAGTCGGCGAGGACGTGTGGAAGGTAGAAGAAGAAACACCACCAGTCTTCAGCTTGATCAGATCCTCCCATTCCTCCATTGATTTGTTCGCAGTACCCAATCGCATAACACAGTCATTGAACAAGGGCATGAGCAGTCGCAGATCATCCGGCAAGTCTTCGAAAGCGTTCACAGCTTGGAAGTAGGTCAAACCATTGGTGGGGGCTTCTCGCCAGACAACACCAATATCGTCAACCTTGGACTCGCGCACCGGCTTGCGTTCCTTCTCACGTGAGATATCCTCAACACGCAGAGAAGGAAGACATCCCAGGTCAGCATGTTGCGCTGCTTCCTGGGTTTTAAGCAGCTGGAACTCTTCTTCTTTCAGCTGAGTGACAGCCTTTTCGATAGAACCGTGCCTTTCAACAAGTTCACTAAGCTTCTTTTCCTTTCGTACCATTTCCTGCTCGTCAAGTTTCTTGTTGAAGGTCGGGGTTCCAACCATTGTGAAGGTCAAGCATTGATCGTTCACCAAGTACTTTTGCAGCAGAGATTCGAGATAACCGCCCTGCTGGTATCTCTTTTTGAATTCGTCGATAATCTCATTCCAGGCGAGTTCTTCCATTGGGTTGGAGCCGTTGAACCACGAAGAGATGGTTTTTTCCATGATTCCGATACCAAAGTTGGCCGTCTTGTGTCTAAGTGCAAGCTCCAGCTGGTGAAGGAATCCTTGCACTTTTTCATCGACAAAGCCGGTGGAGAGAGATTCCTTGTAAACAGCCTGGATCGCCTCCTTGACCTTGGGGGCATCTTGTTCGCTGACACCATTCAGGCCGACGGAGAAGATGGGAGTTTTACCGGATCCATCAAGGCCAGTGTTTGGTGTGAAAGAGGAACCCAGACCGGTCTCGATCAATGCTCGGTACATGGGCGAGCCATAGCCGTCCAGTAGTAAGGATGAGAGAATACCCGCCGAGAAAGTCTCAACCACATCTCTGGAATCACCCATGTACCAGGAAGTTGAAGTCTTATACTGCTTGTCCTCACTGGCGAAAGTGTCAATAGGTCCGGAGACAGTCACGTTCACCGGGCCATTGCTGAGGTCTAACGGAGCCTTGACATCGGTATCTGCCTGCCCCTTTTCGAATCCATCTAAAACGGCGCCAATCTGCTCGAGATGACCGTTAAGAGGCATATCACCGTACGTCAGGAATTTGGCGTTACTAGGGTGATAGTTTCGCTTCGAGAAATCAACCAACTGTTTGTAGGTAAGGTCGGTGATATACTGAGGATCTCCGCCAGAGTTGTTCAGAGCCGGCGCAATACTTTCCTTGTACTTGATGTAGTAAAGATAGTTGGCGTCGGAGATTTGACCTTTCATTTCGTTATACACGACGCCCTTGAACAAAACGTCGTCAGCCTTTCCATCTCCGGTTTGAGTTTCAATCGCCCGAGGATCTTCTGGGCCCAAGCGCCATCCTTCTTGCCGGAAGTCTTCTTCCTTGAGGAGAGGGTGGAAGGTAGCGTCCAGGTAGACCGAGAGAAGGTTCTGGAAGTCCTGTCGGTTTGTTGTGGCAAAGGGATAGGTGGTGTGGTCAGATGAGGTGAAGGCGTTCATGAAGTTCGAGAGAGACCGAGGGAGCATCTTGAAGAAAGGATCCCGGATCGGGTATCTACCATGAAAAGGCGCTTGGTCAAACAATCGTTTAAAAAGATAAGGTAGCGGGATGGAATACTCACTTTTCGCTACCGCATAGCGTCGTATGCTCTAGAATATGAGGCACCCCCGTCGCGTCCGGCGGGTTCGTCTTGAAACCTACTCCAAAGACATTGTTCTTGTCTTCCCTCGCCACGTGCAGGTAGTCCGCTGCGGTTTTGTCATGCGTCAGGCGGATCGCTGTGAGGTGCAACTCGGGAACGTGTTTCTTCTCCTGCACAGTGAAACCCTGGATCTTCTCTCCCTCCGCGGGATAGCTATCCAGACTGGTGACGGAGGAGGCAGAACGGCGCAGATGGGTCCATCGGGGTAGAACATGAAGACGTCCGGAGGTTGCGGTGGTCGATTGGTGCAGGGCCGGGAACCGGCCTCTGGCTAACCCCGTGGAGGAACGCAACATGGTGTCGCGCGAGGGAGAGTGTGACGATAGACTGGAGTCGGGGGATGTAAGTGACTACTCCTAGAGACAGCAAAGAAAGATAGAGAGCAGAGAAGAGAGGGATTACTCAGCCGAAGCATGCCAAGACTAATGGACCAATCGGGCTAGGGCCAGTGTCGAGCGCATTCCCCCCTCTTACTTTACTGCTCCGTCGACCGACTGGATTCGATCCTCTTACTGCCTCGAAGCCTCCCCCCGGTCTCAATCTCGCTTCTCCCCCGTCTCCCTCCCCCGCACGTTGTTCGTCTACCCACCTGCAAGGTCGCATTCGCCGGGTGGTGCCTTCCTACCATCCCCCGTGGCCTAGTAGTCCTTGGTTGCTGGGGATCGACCTCATTCACTACCTCCGGCATCTCCAGTCGACACCACGACAGGTTGTCTCCGCTAGTCTGGAACGTGGAGACCTCGAACGATTCCATTCTTCTGGTCCTAAATAGGACCGGTGTCATTGTATCCTCGAGGGGGGTCCCGTTCCTCGTGGGTGGCTCGACGTCCAGTACCACAGATTTGGTTCCCTACCACGTTTCTCCCACCGTTCCGGCTTCGCATTTTTCATACCCGTGGACTGGCCACGCGACCACCGCCGACAATCCCGCACTCCCGCAACAACTGGAACCAGACTCGGGTTCCATCTATCCGCAATGTCGTCGGCCGCAATGTCGAAAAAGAACAAGGGGAAGAAGGTCGCGGACCCCAATGAGACGTCGAAGCTCTTAGCGGCCAAGATCTCTCAGCTGGAGCAAGATGCGGCCGGAGAAAAGGATCAGGAGGCTGAAATCGGTGCGTAACCCTTCTTACTGTTGAATCATGCGGCTATGTCGAGGTTTTGGACTTGTGGCAACTCGGCACAACTTTTGTAGGGAAAGAATGTCTCTCTGACCATCCATGTCTGTCGCTACAGAACGGGAAGTCAAGAAAGCCACCAGAGATCTAAACCAACTCCTGAGCAACATCGAATCACCCATGACCCGTCTCGAAGCCGTTCATAGAAAATACACCGAACTTTTGACCGACATGAAAAAGTTGGATCGCGACTACGCCAAGAGCAAGAAGCGAGCTGATCAGCTCCAGAAGGACCAAGACAAGGGCAAATCGGAATTAAACAAGACGGTCACCATGAAGGATAAACTCGAGAAGCTGTGCCGTGAGCTCACAAAGGAAAACAAGAAAGTCAAGGTGGGTTGCTTTGGCAGTCGACGTGGGCCTCGTGTAGTCGCTAACAGCTTTCCGTCTCAGGATGAGAATAAAAAGCTCGAAGAAACCGAGAAGAAAGCACGACTGATCGTGAACGAGCGACTCGACTCTCTCCTATATGATATTCAAGACGTCATGGCCGCCAAGGGAAACCCGCGCAGCGAGAAGCTTGACATCGATTTGGACGAAGCGTAAGCTCTGACTGGCTTCCCAGAACATCCGGTCCGTGGTACTAATTTGGAGGAATACAGTCTGCGAGCCAAGATTAAAACGATTGGCGAGAAGTTCGAAATGCGCGAACTGCATTATAGGTCCCTCCTTCGCAGCAAGGATGCAGAAATACAATGCCTGACTGCGAAGTATGAAGAACAACGACGTGCTGCAGAGAATGAAGCCACTCGCTGCCGAGCTTTAAGTTCGCAGGTATCGACGTTCTCGCATACAGAGGCGGAGCTTCGAAGCCAGCTCAACATCTACGTGGAGAAGTTCAAGCAGGTACGTCCCTGATGCCGGCCTTGTCCAGTCTGGTCTTCTGGTACTAATAATATGACAGGTGGAGGACACTTTGAACAACAGCAACGAACTCTTCCTGACATTCCGCAAAGAGATGGAAGAGATGTCGAAAAAGACTAAACGTTTGGAAAAGGAGAATCTCACCCTCACTCGCAAGCACGACCAGACGAACCGGAACATTCTAGAAATGGCCGAAGAGCGGACCCGGAATCATGAAGAACTGGAGAAATGGCGCAAGAAGAGCCACCACCTCGAAGCCCTCTGCCGACGCATGCAAGCCCAAGGCCGTGGACAAGGCCTGGCTCCCGAACTCGATGGCGACGATGAGGGCACAGAAAGCGAATACGACGAGGACTACGAGGATGAAGATGATGAGGAGGGGATCAGCGAGGACGAGTATGACCTCGACACGACGGACCGTGATATGAATGGTGATCGCAATGCATCACAGCAACCAGAGAAGCCCGTATTCGGGCCACCGCCGCCTCCCAATCTTCTCGAGGCGCGGGCCAACGGAAACAAGACCATGATCAATGGCTGTCACTAGTGAAATATGAAAACAGAAAAAAAATTCCGCGTGTGCTTTCTTTTGGCCCATCGCCGACGGCGACACGGTTCCTGTTACGGATGTGACACGCGCCTGTTTGATTGAGTGCTGTCCAGTTTATTGTTCGGCCGTTGGTCTTGATCGAATACTCGAAACCCCAAAAAAAAGGTTATGGTGTGCAATCATGTACGGGTAGTTTTGTTTCGTGTGGAAGCTTACAGGGTTGAATTGGACATGCCTCCCTCTCTGTATGGAAATCTCAGTCCCAAGCTGCAGGCTTTCTTACTAGAAGACCAGTCATCAATGATCATCTCTGCTGCTCACCTCGAACGAGACTGCCGTAAACATGTTATCCGCTTGGGGTGCTTGTGAATAGCGGTCGTCTTTGCTCACGCTGCTTTCGTTGTCGAGTTTGTTGAATCTACTCCTGTACTTGTATATCCAAAGAACATTTATACAGTTATATTCATGGTATTTATTACGCTACCAACGCAGAACCGTTTCACGTAGGAAATCAGACATCAGAAGGCAATAACAGAAATAGCCCCCACAACCTCAAGAGAATGCAGCAATCACAGCTTACTCGCGGGAGCAGCCTTGATATACTTGTTTCCATTTTGCATGACCTCTACCGCCTGCTGAACCATCTCCCGAACAATATCCCCTGCGGGCTTGATCTCCTTAATGATGGCCGAAACATCACCCATGAGGAACGGGATATCGACCTCCTTCTCATTGTGGAAGTCGTGTTCGATGGGCACGATGCCCTTGGCGGTCAACTCGGCGATCTCCTGGGGGCGCTTATGCCAGTCCTTGATGTAGTCATTGGGCAGCATACGCAAGGGCCGGCCCGAGACGACCAGCGTCCGGGTCGTCTCGCCATACTGCGCACCGACGACGGCCTCCTTGTGCAGACGACTCGCGCCGCTCTCCTCGGAGGCGACGAAGCGGGTGCCCACCCACACGCCAACGGCACCCAGCATCAACGATGCGGCCAAGCTGCGGCCATCGTTGATCCCGCCGGCGGCGACGACCATGGCCGGCTGACCGGTCAGCGGGCTCTTGTACTTCTTCGCGACGTCGACGATTGCGGGGACGAGCACGGAGAAGGGAATGTCCCCGGTGTGACCCCCACCTTCGCCGCCCTGGGCGCAGACGATATCGACGCCCAGTTTGAGGGCCTTCTCGGCGTGCTTGGGGGCGCCGACCATGTTCATGATGAGGATGCCGGCGTCGTGGAGACGCTTGATGACGCGCTCGGGGGGCACGCCGACAGCGGAGACGAACAGCTTGGCGCCGTGAGTGATGACCACGTCGATGAGCTCGTCCAGCTTGCCGTTGGTGTAGTCGTGGTTCGTCTTGCGGGCGTTCCCGCCGACCTGCGGCAGGGCCAGATCGACACCGAAGGGCAGCGACTTGTCCTTGAGGGAGGCCTTGAGCTCGGTCAACATCTCAGACAGCTGTTCGGGGGAGTAGCCCAGTCCGCCAATGGTTCCGAGACCGCCAGCGTTGGAGACGGCGGCGGCGAGGGGGGCGCTGGAGGCGCGGGCCATGCCTGCCAGCAGCACGGGATGCTGGATGCCGAGCAGCTGGGTCAGGGGGGTTTGGATTGACATCGTGGGGGTGGTTGGCGTAGGGA